>OY757190.1:87707092-87867092 GCA_963583895.1 Melanophora roralis
ACACAAAGAGTAATATATGATAAATATTAACTAACTGTTTTTACATTACTCAAATAATATTAACACAAATGAATTATTAATAAAGTGAACTTTGAAGCAAAAACATCCTAACAGAGGTTATGGGCCCAGTCATCACGTGGACTGAAAATTAAATTATTTTTTTATAAAAGAAAAAAAAATAAATAAATAGCTTTAAAGGATGTCTGGTACTGCGGCGCAAATTGAAAAGTTGTCTGGTGACAACTATAATACATGGGCAATTCAAATGAAAAGTTTGCTGGTAACGCAGGACTTGTGGTCTGTAGTTACGACTCCATGTAAGCCAGATGCGTCAGCGGTTGAAAGAGCACAATGGTCGGCACTTGACCAAAAAGCGTTGGCTTCAATTATTTTGAGTGTAAAGCCATCGGAACTTTTACACATCAAGAAGTGTAATACAGCGAATTCGGCTTGGATGGTCTTATCTCATTTATACCAAGCAAGAGGTCCAGCCCGGAAGGTTAACTTATTTAAAAAGTTGATTCGTTTTCGTTTTGAAAGCGGGCAGAAGTTGGCAGAACAAATAAATAAGTTTTGTAGCATCATTGAGGACCTCAAAGAAATAGATGTTGAAATGACGGAAGACATGCAAAGCATTTTATTTTTATGCAGTTTGCCAGACGATATGGAAAATTTCGTAGTAGCTATCGAGGCTCAAGATGTACTCCCGAAGCTTGATAAACTAAAGGTTAAAATTTTGGAAGAAGAGCATAGAAGAAATGACAGACAGGAAAAGGTTGACAACGTGTTCGCCGTAAAAGCACAAGGTAAATTTTTTAAAAATCATAATCAAAGTCAAACCAATGAAAAGCACGATACTGTTCGCCGTAACAAAAATATAAAGTGCTACAGCTGCGGAAAAAAGGGGCACGTAAAAAGCCAATGTAAAAATGTAAGTACCAGCAACAACAACAAATATGCAGCAGTAGCTTTTAGCGCAAGCTCAGGCGAATTCAACAACAGTGAGCACAGCTGGATACTTGACAGCGGAGCATCGTCACATATGTGCAAAAACAATTCTGTTTTTACTAACTTGGAAGACATAAATCAACAAGTAATGTTAGCAACAGGTGAGAGCGTAAAAGCTGCAGGTATAGGCACTGTTATGATTAAATCAAGCTTTACTAACATCACACTTAATAATGTTTTGTACATACCTCAGTTACATACAAATATATTATCAGTTAGTAAAATGTTAAATAAGTGTATTACAGTAAATTTTGCGAGCAATAAGGCCGTAATTATGAAAGATGGTAATACTATACTTGAGGCGAATATAAAAAATGGTATATTTTTTGCAAACCTCATTAACGAAGAGAAGGTAATGTCAGTAAAAGAAGATAACACAACAAAATGTCAAATTTGGCATTCTCGTTTTGGCCATCTAAATTATAAAGATTTACAAAACCTTCAAAAACACAGTGTGGTTGATGGGTTGGACGTACATTTTAGTAACGAAAATTCGTGTAAAATTTGTGGTCTTTGTAAAATAACGAGCAAACCGTTTAAATCGTATACAAGTGTACGAACAAAAACTTTGTTGGAAATCATCCATACAGATGTTTGTGGCCCTATACGTGTAAGTTCTTTAGGAGGCTCGGTTTATTTTATAACCTTCATCGATGATTTCTCCAGGTATATATCCATCTATTTTATTAAGAAAAAATCTGATGCGTTAAGTGTTTTCAAAACATACAAAGAGATGTGTGAGAAACAGACTGGCAACAAAATTAAAAATATACGTAGCGACAACGGGAAGGAGTATATCAACAAAGAATTTCAACAATTTTTAGATCAGCATGGTATTAAAAGGCAGACAACTACATGTTACACTCCCCAACAAAATGGGGTAGCCGAGCGAGCCAATAGAACCCTAACGGAGATGGCAAGATGCATGCTTGAGGAAAGTAAAGTGCCTCAGTATTTGTGGGCTGAAGCAACTAATACGGCAGCTTACATACGTAACCGTTGCCCAACAAAGTTACTCCCTAACACTACACCGTATGAATTGTGGTGTGGACGACGGCCCAACGTAAAGTATTTTCGAAGATTTGGCTGCAATGCGATCGTTTTAAATAAGAAGTCAAAGTCAAAGTTTCAGCCAAAAGGCCAACAGTGTGTGTTTGTTGGTTACTCTGAGGAGGCAAAAGCGTATCGTCTTTATAATAAAACAGAAAAAACAATTGTAATATCAAGAGACGTCATTTTTCTTGAAAATGATTTTGATGAAAATAAAGAAAGTGTTTTAAGTAATGATTTTGACATATTTACAGTAAAACTAAATCCAAACAGCAATAGTGAAAATATTGAGACAGCTGGTACGTATGGTGAATTAGTCGAACATGAGAGTGGTGAGTTTGCAAAAGCTAGCGAAGATGTTGTTGCAGCAGACGTTACTAGTGGCCAAATTACAACAAATAGCAGTGGACCCGAAAGCAGCAATGATGATTATGAGAGTGTAGACGAAATAAACAGCGATGAAAATGTAACAAGCCCAAATGTTGGACCTGGGAGGCCAAAAATTTTACGCTCAGGAAAACCAGGTAGGCCGAAAAAAATTTACAATACTGTTAATGCTTTGCAAACAAACGACGATAACATAATGATACCAACAAGTGTTGATGAAGCACTTAACTGCAAATATTCAACCAATTGGCTTGATGCTATGAGAAAAGAGTACCAAGCCCTTTTAAGTAACAACACTTGGGCGTTGTCTGTTTTGCCAAAAGGTCATAAGCCAATAGGGTCTAAATGGGTATTTAGTTTAAAAAGAGATATGAATGGCGAAATTGAAAAGTTTAAAGCTAGATTAGTGGCAAAAGGCTGCTCCCAAAAATATGGCTTAAACTACAAGGAAACATTTTCACCCGTTTTAAAATATTCAACTATTCGTTTACTACTTGCTCTTGCTGTGGAGGAAAACATGTACTTACATCAGATGGATGTATGCACAGCATACTTAAATGGTGAATTAAGTGATGAAGTATACATGTGTCAGCCAGAGCATTTCGTTGATGCAAACAACCCAGATTTAGTTCTTAAATTAAATAAAGCTTTATACGGGTTAAAACAGGCCGGGCGGGAATGGAATTCCAAATTAGATGGAGTGTTAAAGTCTTTTGGGTTTACATCTTGTGTGACTGAACCTTGTTTGTATAGAAAAAGTAGTAATGGTTATGTAGACTTAGTTGGTGTCTACGTAGATGATATCATCATCGCTAGTAAATCCATGGAAAATATATCTTTAATTAAAAGAAACATATTAAGTAAATTTGAATGCGTCGATAAAGGCCCACTACAGTATTTCCTGGGAATGCAAATTGAACGTGTTGGTGACTTAGGCGATATTTATTTACACCAAAAACAATATATAGAAAATTTACTACAGCGCCATGGTCATGGAAAATGCCGACCTTTATCAACGCCCTTGGATGCAGGTTTTCAAACTTACTGTAACAAAGAAAACTGCATAAAAATTGATCCAACTGAATACCAAGGTGTAATTGGTGAATTAATGTATATAGCTATTTCTACCAGACCTGACATTATTCACTCAATTTCAAAACTTGCCCAATGTAACAAAGAACCACATAAGGAGCATCAAGCTGGTGTAAAACATGTGATGAGGTATTTATCAAGTACTGTTGAATATAAGTTGCATTATCGTAAAACTGGCAAGCCGATTGAAGGCTTCGTCGACGCTGATTGGGGTAGTAATGTACTCGACCGTAAATCATACACTGGCTTTACATATATGCTGGGTGGTTGCGCTTTTACATGGGAGTCAAAGAAGCAGGGGTGCGTAGCACTGAGCAGTACTGAAGCTGAATACGTAGCTTTGGCAACAGCAGCTAAGGATGCTATTTATCTAAGAACACTTACTTCCGAGATAGGCTTATGGAACTCTGAGCAACCAACTCTACTAAACAGTGACAATTTAAGTGCCCAACGAATAGCAAAGAATCCTACACATCACGCAGCTAGTAAACACATTGATATAAAATACCATTTTATAAGAAATTTGTTAAATAATAAAACAATAGAATTGAAATATGTAAACACTAACGATATGGTAGCTGACATACTAACAAAGAATTTGCCTAAAATTAAACACTTGCATTTTATTAACTTAATGGGATTTAAAACAATTTAAATCAATTTTGTATTTAATAAATAAAGCATTTAAAACTTGTAAACAAAATATTTGTGTTGAAGGGAAGTATGTTAAGTTGCAAAAATCCTATACAACACAAATGTTTTGCTAACCCTGACGTATTGTAATTTAATAACACAAAGAGTAATATATGATAAATATTAACTAACTGTTTTTACATTACTCAAATAATATTAACACAAATGAATTATTAATAAAGTGAACTTTGAAGCAAAAACATCCTAACAATTTTATTTTATTTTATTTTATTTTATTTTATTTTATTTTATTTTATTTTATTTTATTTTATTTTATTTTATTTTATTTTATTTTATTTTATTTTATTTTATTTTATTTTATTTTATTTTATTTTATTTTATTTTATTTTATTTTATTTTATTTTATTTTATTTTATTTTATTTTATTTTATTTAATTTTATTTTATTTTATTTTATTTTTTATATAATTTTTTTAATATAAGTTACCAAAAGACTTAAGACACAAACTTGCCTAAGCAAAAAATTTAACAAGAATTTTTTTAAAATCAGTTAAAACTTTGATTTGAAAGCTTTTAAATATGCTGCCACCTTTCAAATATTTTTAACCTTATTATTAATTTTATTTTTAATAAACAAATATTTATTTTTAATTGATTTTTTTATACGAATAGTTTTTAACTCTTAAAAAGTTTATTCTTATTTTAGTTTGCTTTAATATAATTTTAATATACTTGTTGCTTTAAACATGATGGCCATTTTCCACAGCGCATTTGGGCAGGCGTCAAAATAATGTGTTAATAACCTTAAGGGTTTTTTTTCTTGCGCAAGTCAAAACGATTTCTTTTCATACAACTGATAATCACTGACATCTAAAGGCTAAGAACTCTAAGTCTAACCAAATGAGACTTTATGCACTTTCAATATTCATAAATATATCTTGTTAATTCGTTTTCTTAATACAAAAAGAACGCACAGCAAGACATTGTTTAATATAGCTGTTGAAGCTGTTAGTTAGTTAGCAACTAAATATATATTATTTTTATTTTTCTAAAAAGGGTCTTAACAGGCATAGACAATCAATTTTAAAACGCCTGTCCATCAACAAGAGTATTTTTTACATTTGCTTACTATGGTGGAAGTCATTGTTAAGCAAAATTCATATAGTTTTATGTAAAGAAATAGAGGGGGGCAAATACCATCTGATGTGTTAAATTATGATTTATGCGTCAGTAAACAAGCAAAAACCTAAAATGGCCTTGAGACATAATGCAACCACTTAAATAACTATAATTTATAACTGGCAAATAAATATTAAGCAGCCAGGCAATAAAATAAAGAATATCTTGATAAAACATCATAGAGTTCATTTAGTTAATGTAAGAGTCAAAAGAGACTTTTATCGCAAAACAATCACGAAAAATGGTGGAAAAATAAAGAACTAAAAGAGCACCATATTATTAAATTGTTTGAAAAATAAACAAACATTTTTTAGAAGTATTATAGAATATAATTTAAAATAAATATTTGAATAAAATTAAAGTTTAAGTTTGCATTGACCTATAGCACCCCAAAGCAAGAGACAACAATTTAGAAATTTATTGTCGGTTAATCCCGGCCAATACTATGTTATTTTAAAATTTGATACAAGCCAACGCGACTTAAGGAAGCCCCACTTTAACTTTTATATGCAATTTTTTAAGACTAAATAAGACACTGATGCTAGCGTAAATGTTGCCTTTTAGGCATGCACTTAAAGGAAAGGATTCCAAGATTACTCCAAAATAGGAGGCCATAATAGACTGCCCATCACAGAATTAAAAAAATCATTTTCTTATATTAGGACTAATGCAAAACCTTTATCATATGCAAAATTTCCTAGATATAAACGTAGGGAGCTTTTAGTCTTAACTTGTTTACCTTAAGCTTAACGTAAAATTAATTTCCTGCGCTTCATTTCCATTTTTTTAATTTAAAGTTTACCGATGTCTTTTTCTACTTGATCCTTTCATCAGCGTTTTGGTCTCGTCTTTTGCATGTTACACTACCAGGTGTGCGTTGAAATGACCCCCAGCTGAAGCATTATCATTCATACTTATAATATGGTCTCGCCATTGTAAACGTTGCATTTTAGAACGCAAGTAGCATTTAACTTTCAGGAATATCTGCGAAAAAACTGCTGTTGAAATCCAGCAAAATCGCCTGATAAGTGACCGATATATAAGCCAAAAGCCACGACAACCTCTGTTTATTTCTCAAAAATTTGTATGTAAAAATCTTTACAGCTTATCCGAATCGTCTCTACACGGGATCAATGCAAGACTGACTCCCATTAATTTTTCTTCAGAAACATTTCTGTGGAACATACTTACACCATATCTCAGCCCCCTAATAGGACTTCCATACAAAGATTTTTTTAAAATCGCTCCCACAGCTTCCAGAGTGCCCCCACAAAGGTCAAATGTAAGACCGACTACAATTAAATTCTCTTGCCAAACATTTTTGTAAAACATACTTATCTACAGCCTGTAATAGGGTTGCCCCACAAAATTTAAAAAATTGGGGTAAAAACCCCTAAAACCTATCCTTAGAGGTATAAAATATCCCCTATCGCCATCAGCTAAGAGGGTAACCATACAAAATTTACAAAAATTATGTTAAAACGCCCATAAATTTTCCATAGTCGGCCTTAGAGAAATAAAGTGTAAAAACGACCCCCATTACTTTTTCCTCCCAAACATACTCCTAGAAAATACTTACTAGCTATCTCCATCGCCTAAGAGGGCTCCCATACAAAGTTTGGGAAATTGTAATAAATCTTTTTACAGCTTCAGGGTGCACGTGGATAGGTCAATAAAGCACTGACCCCAATACATTTTTCTTTGCAAAAATTTTTCTTGAACATACTTACCACCGATCTCCATCCCCAAACGGGGTTGCTAGCAAAATTTTAGCGAATTCGGGGAAAACCCATACAACTCCCCCGTAGTCACCCTAAAAGGGTTACAATATGACACCGACTCCTTTTTAAAAATTAGAAATGTTTTATAAATGAAAAAAGTTCGGGGTATCGAAAGCCAATGTAAAGGGTATATAGGATTCGGCACAACCGAATTAGGACTTTTACTTGTTTGGTTTATAGTGGCGGCGAGGTAGATAAATTCGTTGACTATTTCAAAGTTGTAGTTTTTAACTTGCCTAACCTGTCCGAGTCTACTGAACATCCTTTGTGTTGAAATCATCATCTTGGCTTTATCTTCGTTTACTGTCAGAATCACTTTCAAAGATTCCTTCTCGTTTTTTTAAAGATGTTTTTTACATATAATTAAAGGATTTTCTATCAGCTAAGATCTTTCTGCAGCGTTGTACTAGTTTTGCAGGGACATCAGAATCACAAATTTCTTGAAACACCTTTGAACGTATGGGACGATCAAAAGCGTCCTTTTAGACAACAAACAGATGGTATGTGTCGATCTGTTTTTCTTGAGTCTTTTCCAAGATAAGGATAAAGTGTACATTTGATGTTTATAGTGGATTTGCCAGGTCCTAAAGTTGCATTGATATTTCCCAATAATCTCATCGACTTTAGGCAAGAATGGGACTTATTCGTATGTAGTTATTTTGCCTTGCCTCTTTTTTTGTGCACAGAACATAAAATACTGATGTTTCAGTTCTTAGCTATGCGTCCTTCTAGCCAAACTTTACGAACAAGCTAATGCATTAAACTTATCAGCATATCGCCTTCCATCTAAAATAACTAAGCTGGCAATCCATCGGCTCCAACTGCCTTATTTTTCGTAAACAAACCTTATTCTAGCTGGGCGATATGTATTTAATACCTTCTTCGTATAGCAACAGGTCTAAAAAATAATGGTTTTATATCTTCATGAGGCTCTGCCTATATTAAGCCATCAGTTTGTTTGGCCACTCTTTCATTGTGACTTCTGAACATTGTGATACGATTCATTTCCCTCTTCTTTCTGCGGAAAATGTGTTTGTTCTCTTTCCTCTTATTTTGCAAGGAAATACTAGTCAGACAACTTGACTTATCGCGTAAAGTTGTGGTTACTATCTAATGTCTTAATTTATTCCCTCTTCACAAGAATACATGGATATCCAGCTGCACAGAAGGACCGACATTGCTTTTAGTTGACCTTGAAAGGGATTCTAAATCGAATGAAAGGTTGGTCCTAGAACACATATTTCTGGGCATAATAAACACAAGTAGTAAATAGAGAAACAGACAGAAGGTTAATTATTACACACAAAAGCAACGAAATACAAACCAGGATAGGAAACCGATAATGATCTTCTATCGGACTCTCAATATATTCTCCTTTCACCAATTGGTTATATATTTGAAGTTAGAAATTATACTCCAGGTTCCATTCTGATCACAGGAGTTGCTGTAAGCAATATTAACCCATCATCCATGATGAAGACCTTTGTGAAATAAAAAACGAGTGAAAAAATTAGGGCCGCTAGATTGTATTCAATTCGTAACAATTTTTTCCACTTGAAAGGGTTTTTAAGGGCTTATTTGACAGATGACTATAAAAAAAACCTTAATAAGACTTTGATAAACCTACTTTGAATACAGGCACTAGACTTTAACAGCTACTCAATACATTTATAGAAAACATCTAAATTATGCAGCATATAGTAAACAAATGCACATGATTTGAATGCAAAACTAATGTCACGCATATCATATCAGCAGACATACAGACAGACAAGCAGAAGTAACAATTTCTAAGTGGAAATGTGGTAAAAAGATACTTTGCACTGGAAAACGACAGTTAAACCAAACAAGCTTCGCATTATAGACTTATAGATAGATATGCGTTAAGGAATTTAAAAAACTCTTGTGGAGTCTTACATTCAAATACACTGAAAAAAATTTTTATGATACAACTTTTCATTTAGAAATCAAACAATTCAAAATGCAAAGTTTTCTGTAAGTTTTTTTCTTTAAGTTGTTTTATGTTTATGACAATAAAAGATTAACAATATTTTGTTGCTAATACAACAACAACAACCACAACAAGTAATAAAAATTATATTTCTTTCAGTTCTGCTATTTGCTACATTTTATAGACGATCTTTAGCTGTTGGTTTATTTGCCATTGCTACTAATGAATGGATTTATTTTTATTATTTTTTGTTGCTGTTTATTTTTCTATGTTTGAGCTGTTGTTGTTACTGTTGTTGGTTTTTATTATTTAATGCAATTGTAAACCTTTACAACATTTGACTTTCGTATCATCAGCAGCTGCTTTAGCGGCTGCTGTTACTTTTTCCACAATAAATACATATTTACTGGTACTTAAACTGCTGTTTCTGGTTGTTTATTTAAGTCGGTTTTTATTTCTTTTATTTTACATTTATATTCAATGGGTATTTGGTTTTTTTATGTAAAGTAGGTCACTAGGAAAACTAATATTGTTAAGCATTCATAGACAACGGCAAAAAACGGAAAGATAAACAGACAGTGGGACGGACAGTCAGAGAATTAGATTTAAAAAAACTATAAAAGGTAACACACAAAGTATAGTATAATGGAAATGTGGAACCAACTAAAGCTTAAGTCAAATACCTATGAAAGAAGACTTTAGCCTTATTATTATAGTTCTGCAGGGTAGGTTAGGGTTAGGTAGAACAGGCAGCCGTTGAAGGAAAGGATACAGCTCACTTGGGTCCGCTTAATTCGGTTCCTTTGTGTTACCTGGAGAGGCAGATAGAATAGGTTGAGGTGGAAGGAAAGAAGAAACTTAGAAAAGGACAAGAAAGAAAAAAAGAACAGAAAATGAAGCAAACTTACCAGGGTCTCTGGTGGGAATCGAACCCACAACCCCCAGACTGGTAGACTCGTGCACTTACCACTGATCTACCGGGGCACCCTTCTGCAGGGTATCTGGTGGCAAAATTATATTTTTAAACTTGAATATAAACGTAATTATTTACACAAAGTTTTGAAAAGAGCATTGAACGATAGAATGAAAATGCGAATTTTTTTTTAAAGAGTATATCAGACGACTTCTGGCTTGTTGAGTTGAATACACTGTTAAAAACGGAGTCTTGTATTCTGCGCCACACGCTGCATTAAGCTTGGTTAAATTGAGCTGATTTTTCGACGAATATTTTCCTTTGAAACCACAAGAGATTGGGGATTGTCCTTATAAACCCCATTCTTGAAGGAAGCCTCCAAAAAACATTGGGAGTCAGATCAGCCGAGATCTGTGGCCATGGAAGGTCGCAAAAGCGACTGATCAGTTTCTAGGGGACATTTTTCCAAAGAAAATTTATCGAAGCTCTGGTTGTGTGTGCAGTCACCCCATCCTGTCGAAAGCACGTGTGTGGAGAGTACGATAAATGAGTTCCGTAATCATGCGTCGATAACTTTCACCATTGACATTCGTCGGTTGGGCTTGAAAATTTTCAAAAAAAAAAGGTTTAATTATCTTATGCATGGATAAGGCGCACCAAACACTTACCCTGGGGCAATGCAATTCTTTTTAAAGTTTCAATTTGTTAACAGCCGTCGAGACAAAATCCAAATACCCTGTAGCAGGGTACACTGGGAAAATTATTATAGTAACTGATTGTAAGTTATTTAAGTAGTAGTCCGTTAGGTTATTTCCAAAAAAGTTAAGGGACTTAAATGGGTGGAGACAACAGTAAAATAACATTAAGACTTGTCAAGGTTTTTTTTTAAACGTTTTTGTTTTACATATTTTTGTAGACAATAAGATCAATAAACTTCGCTTAATTGGAAAAAAGACATTCCGTTTTCTTTTTTGGATAAAACATAAGTTTAACAGGCGTTGTTTACAGCCAAAAACACTACTTCCATTCAAAGAGTACTGATGATGACATTAAGTAGCTGGTTTTGAAAATTCATTATATTCGGCTATTGTTTCTTATAATAAACATTTAATTAAAATTTTAAATATAAACCTACTCTTATCAAAAAAAAAAACTACATTCTATTTGTCTAAAAATTTTTTTTTGCAAATTTGTCTGAAATGACATTATAAACGAATGAAAACTAATTTTTTAGTGTTTAAATTCAAATTAACTTTTTGGTTGATTTAAATTGAATATCTGCTTGGAGGAGTCTTAAATAAGTGGTTAGTTATTTAGGTTACATTTCACGTTTATTTTACTTAAATAATTTGTTGAGTGTAGCCGGCAAGCATATCAATGATAGTTAAGCCTCCCGGACTCATTTTTGTGCAATGAATATGCCTTCACTAATATTATCTCTCCTCTTATACTCGTTCCTATATGTTTATAGATTAACAGGTCTTCATGAAGTGTTTACATCCGATTCTTCTTTAAAAATGTTAAAGCAGAACTTCCTCTGAAAAAAATCATCCAACATGCATTATTCATAGAAAGTGGTGACAAGAACCAAAGCTCTAATAATATATATTCGCGCGACCAAATGGTCAATCATTTACAGCTTTGGCTGTCTTGTAGTTATCAGCACCAGTTTCTTTGCCAGGAGATTTGTCTGCAACTAAATGGGCACGAAATATACTGACAATTGGTGGCAGTAACCATGGTCTTCAACTAAACTACATAAAAGAAATTCAGTGTCATTACCTTTTAAATAAAAGCAATTTGCGATCTGTCAGCTTAGGCCCACGGTGATGTCAATGCTCATATTTGTGTAGGCATATCCAACCCTGCCTGCAACACAATCTCACCCACAGTTCAAACATAGTGAACCTTTACCAGGCTCTGCCAAACGTCAGCCTGGTGGTCCACAGGCTGCTTCTTAATTCTAATGATTATAGAAACCGAAGCCAGGGAAAAAGAAAAAATGATCTGATCTTATGTTTACGACTCTATGGCCCCATGCTTCCTATAGAAACGATGGGACATGTTACCCTTAATACATAAAGCTGTTATATCTATAGCCTCAACTTATCTTCCAATTAACTCAGGCATATAACATGTGAATTTTAGTTTATAAGCAATAGGGTTGGATCCAGGGAATAGGGCTTGGCTGACCTAGTTTTATGTGTATATTTTCTTGTCTTTCGGACACATTATGCTTTTGAAGTACTTTTTTGTAGATTTTTTAGTTGGTCCCCTTAAGCTCGGCTTGACTTTAAGTTTAAAATTATTTTCTTTATACCCTTCACATAGTGATATGGGTATATATCACTTTGTCATTCCGTTTGTAATTTCTTTATTATTCATTTGCGACCCCATAAAGTATATATATTCTGGATCCTTATAGATAGGGAAGTTGATATAGCCATGTCCGTCTGTCCATCTGTCCGTCTGTCCGGCTGTTGAGTCAAGTTTCCGGAGTCAAATAAAAAGATACAGACCAGTTATTGATGTCAAACTATTGGAAATATCCTGGGGACAATCACTATTTAAAATCAGCAAAATCGGTTCACTATTGATCGAGATATAAGCGAAAACCCAAAACAAACCCATTTTTTTAGGACAAAATCCGCGCATATATCCCTATATATCTCAGTAAATATAATCACTCTTGCCACAAAACTTGGCACAGACTTTCTTAGAGTAGGGATCTCAATAATGAAAAAGTTTTTTTTCAGGTATGATCAGGGGAAGTGGTATTTTTTCTACAATTGCACAAATTTGATGAAATATTTTATGCGCTATATCTCGGAAGCTATAACAGATATCGAAATCAAATGTTCTACAAAAAGTAATTGGACAACAAGGCCTACGCTTTGAAGGAACAATTTTTTGAGTGGGGGCAAAAAAAGGGGTAGCTCCCATACAAATTACCGATTTTAATGAAATTTTCGATACGCTATATCTCGGAAACTATAACAGATATCGAAACCAAGTGTTCTACAGAAAGTAATTGGACATCAAGGGCTACGCTTTAAAGAAAACAATTTTTGATACGCTACTTCTGGAAAACTATTACAGCTATCGACTTCAAATATTCTACAAAAAGTAATAATCAAATAATTCATACATTTTGGAAAAAATGTTGGAGAGGAGCAGGGGGACTAGGACATCTCATAACATATAACAAGTTTTATTAACCTTTTAATAAGAATAATGTCGAAAACTTTTAAAACTCTCGACCTCAAATCTTCTTCATCTATTTCCATTATTCATACGAACGTTAAAAGTTTGTTATTTTTTCTATTTGCTTTAAAACTCGCACAAGGTTTTATATTAAATTACTTGCAGTATAAAATTACTCGGCTGGGTATATTTAAAGACCAATGTAAAGGGTATGTAAGATTCGGCACAGCCGAATATAGCGCTCTTACTTGTTTACATTAAGCAGCTACTGAGCTTTTCTTTTTACATATTTCTTTTTCCCCAGTTACCTAAAGATTCTTTTTTCCATTCTATGTAGCAAATTCTCTGACTAACAAAATAAAAGTGCTGCTACATTGTCTCGTTGTTTTTTTTTTTGCTACGAAACCTCATGTATGATTTCTAAGATCAAATTTTCTTTCACACATCTTATTACATGTATTTGTTGGGAAAATCATATAAAAGTATGTAAATAAATTTGTATGTATTTATAAGAAAAAATTTAATATGATTTTTATAGTTATGCACAACATAAAGACGAGACATATTGCAAAGTCAGCAAAAGAAGAACTTAAATCTTTTATCTGCAACAATAGAACACAAATATGTATGTGTGTGTATGTATGCGTGTCTTGTTGTCTAAAACAGTTATTGTGAAGCAAACTACATACATTATTTCCAAAACATATAAAACCATAAAATCGTAACAAAAAAACAAAAGTTTTGCAATTGCACAAGAGTAAATTGTTCTCTAACTCCCACGTTTGAATTTTTTAAGTTCTAAAACTTCCCCCCTCTTCTATTAATGCGTATAAAGTTGTTGGTATTTCTTTTAAAAGATTTTAGTATTTGTTAGATATTGTGCTGCAAATCATTTAAGTCTTTTTTTCTATTTTTCCTATTAGATAAACATGGCAATAACAGAAATTGTCGCATGGCTCAGGGCTTCTTACGCTCCGTTTGAAACGATGATTTTTATTATTTTGTTGTGTTAAAATAGAAAAAAGTGCTTAAATAACTGCTTTTTCAAATAAACATTAAATTGAAAAAAGCTCTTTAGCTAAATCAGTTACAAAATTTTTATTAAATTAAAAAAATAATTTCAATTAAGTATCTGTTAGATTTTTTTTGTTAAATTTATTTTAAATTAAAATCTTTACTTTCATGAACAGATAATAAGTTTTCTGATCTTAAATATTGATAATTAATCTAATCTTAAATGGTCATATATGAAAGCAACAGCGTTCATCCTCTTCAAACGATTGTATCCGCCAAGCTCTAATGAACAAAGTGAGCCAAACCTGGAGGAACAGAACTGATTGTGAGATCTCCAGGCTTTTGTGTACTAGGCTGAAAAGAAGGGGCACTGGCCTGCTGCTTAAGGAGGGCAGCGGGTTTTGAGGTGTATTATTCAGACTCTTACAAAGCACTGCGATGTGTGATATACAACCAGCAAATGGGATAGAAAATCTCCGGATTTCTGCAGGTTATGCGGGCATGAAGAGGAGATAGAAACTGTGGAACACCTTGTTTGCAAATTCCCCGACAGAGGTGGCTAGAAATGCGCTTCTTACATGGATTTGGTGGGGTCTCTGGCTATGGGCTGGGGAACATCATAGAAATTATCAAAGAAGTTGGGTGGCTGGGTAGATAAATGGTTTTAGCGCCTAAACGCAGCTGACGAACACTGACTTCTTTTAACTTCTTACTAACGGCAATTTTGCTCAATTTTCTTATTAATGTATGGTTTTACCTACAATTTCCTTGGCTCCCCTATTTCTCTTTTCGACTCTGCTGAATGGATTCACAATTGGCCCATAGGCTACTGAGTGGAGGTGGCGAGTTGTACTCGTCACTACCCTTCGCTACCTAACCTAACCTAATCTAATCTAACCTAACCTAACCTAACCTAACCTAACCTAGCCTAACCTAACCTAACCTAACCTAACCTAACTTAACCTAACCTAACCTAACCTAACCTAACCTAACCTAACCTAACCTAACCTAACCTAACCTAACCTAACCTAACCTAACCTAACCTTACCTAACCTAACCTAACCTAATCTAATCTAACCTAACATAACTTAACTTAACCTAACCTAACCTAACCTAATCTAACCTAACATAACTTAACTTAACCTAACCTAACCTAAACTAACCTAACCTACCCCAACCTAACCTAACCTAACCTAACCTAACCTAACCTAACCTAACCTAACCTAACCTAACCTAACCTAACCTAACCTAACCTAACCTAACCTAACCTAACCTAACCTAACCTAACCTAACCTAACCTAACCTAACCTAACCTAACCTAACCTAACCTAACCTAACCTAACCTAACCTAACCTAACCTAACCTTACCTAACCTAACCTAACCTAACCTTACCTAACCTAACCTAACCTAACCTAACCTAATCTAATCTAACCTAACATAACTTAACTTAACCTAACCTAACCTAACCTAACCTAACCTAACCTAACCTAACCTAACCTAACCTAACCTAACCTAACCTTACCTTACCTAACCTAACCTAACCAAACCTAAATTAACTGCATGAATTTGGGCTTTAAATAATTTTGACACAAAAAAAAAACAATACAAAAATTTTTTTCAGAAAATCTCTTTATTTAATCCAAAGATGACCATTTAGAACTGTTTACAAAAATTTTTTTTTAATTTTTTTGCTTGAAATAAAATTATTTCTTTGAACTTATTTTTAAAAATTGATAAACATATGGGAGTATTTTCTTCACAAAAAGGTAGCACCATAGAAAACCATGGAAGTTAGATCAGGTGATCTTGGTTTTTGAGGGAAGTTTTCCCGAAACAAATTCATCGAAGCTCTGGCTGTGTCTGCAGTCGCCATATCTTGTTTAAACTACGTGTGTAAAGAGTACGATTGATGAGCTCGAAGGTTTGGTAAAAAATAATTCCGTAATCATGCATCGACAATTTTAAACGTTGGAATTTATTCCCTTACCTCAAAAATTTTTAAAAGCAAATGGCCCAATTATCTCATGCGTGGATAAGGCACACCAAACAGTTATCCTGAGGCAATGAAAAAGCTTTTAATGTTTCAAAAAAATCAAGGTCACTTTCTTTTAGTTCTTGAGCGTCTAAAATTTTAGAAGGACAAATCTTCAGATCCTTTTTAAAATTTCATGAATAGTCTTATTGGGTCTGCTCTATGACGTATTGAAAGTGGTGAATTTTCATGTAAACTGCTTTCAATCGGTTCAATGTTTTTGGAGTGGACTGGCCGTGGGACATTCATAGCCGAAGCATTTGCGCGGAATCTCTGTACCCATGAAAAAATTAAGCTTACACTCGGTCCATTTCGTATTCTCTGAACAAAATTGTCGACGAACAACTACGTAAGAATATTTTCTCTAAAAAAATGTCTTCACAGCTAACGCGCGGTGCTCACTCGACCACTGCGACATCGCGATTAACAAATCCGCACTATCGATAATTCCAATATCACTACCCTCCCTCCGCACCGATTCTTAATTTTTGAAATAATCGTATCTAAAAATATAAATTTTCCAACAGACACCCACCCTGTACTTTCTAGTAACATTTCTTTTACATTTCCAAAAGGTCCTACAATAAATTTTTAATTCGTTAAAAAAACAACCTAATTTTTGTTGTTAGTTTTAGCAACACTTTTTCATTATAGTTTTCCGCAAATTAAGGTTAACTTTTCCCTTTAATCCTCAAACGTATTAGTTTGCTTTTAATTCGTTTTTTGTACATTTTTCAAAGGCATGTAACCGCTAATTTTGGGCTTTGCTTTAGTTATATTTTAAATCGGTTTTTTTGCTGTAATTTGATTAAAAATTGTTGTTTTAACATGAATTACCCACTAAAGAGTTCGATTATAGTTTAAAGTGTGGGAAAGAAACAGGGCAAAAACATTTGGATGAGTGGGCCCCGCAATATAAGTTTATTCCAATGATTTGTATTGGGAAAATTAAATTCTGTAGAAGGGGATATTGAATAGTTTTGCTACAAATATTTTTTTATAAAAACATATTTTTTTTTTTTTAATTCAATTAGAAATGTGATAAATGGTAGAACATACCTTATGCCTGTATCATGATCCACGGAATTGCATAAATAAAAAAAATCTTTAAATTAAAAAAGTAAATTTCTTTAAAAATACTTCTGAAAGCTTCCACTAATCGTTCAAAATTGCCATAAAAAATGTTTGAAATATTTTCTTATTAATATTCTTGTTGTTATTGTTATACTTACCACAATTTCTTACTAAATTTTGATTAAGTGGATATATAGGTAAGTATGACTGTTAATGCTTGTGTGTGTGTTTTTAAACACAAAAAAAAAAATCAGTAGTAAAACAGTTATTTTATTAGCTACCGACCGAACTAATGAACCCACAACTAAATGTAAAACTTGGCTAAATTCGTGTGCAATTTGTAGTAGCGTGTTTATTTATCATCATGTTTCGTTTTTGGCTTGCAAAAAAGGAGACAAAACAAAACTTGTGAACTCTTATTTACCGGTAGTTTACAAAATAAAACGAGAAAAAAAATTAAACACCTACCGAAACAAGATACATAAATCTAGTTGCCTTTTATTGAGTGGCTACAACTGTTGATACTTTATTTTCGAACATTTTGCTTAAAAGCCGATTAGTCTACACATTTTTGGTTGTCAATATTGGTTTTAGAAGAAGAAGAGGATTTTGATTTAGTAAAAAACATAAGACAATATAGCCTGATTATGTTACACCCTAAACAACACAAAAATATTGTGGTTACCTTTAAATAGTAGAAGGGTGTACATTAGTTAATGAAAGTTTATATTTTCTGGATCCTAATAGAGAGGAAACTGCATTTATCCACAATCGTTTGTCATACCCTCCTGTTAAAATCAAGTTTTAGGGTCTAATAAAAACCTACGAATTTTTTGTAATTTCAAACTATGCTCGGCTGAAAATTGTTTTTAATTGGCTAGAAGTCCCACTTTTTATCATCGCCATTTTTAAGAATTTTTTATATCAAAAAACAACGTGTGGGGGCTTTTACCCTAATTTTTTGGGGGTGGAGATATAGGGTTAGTATTTCCTAGGAAAATGTTTGCAAGGAAATATTAGTTGGGGACAGTTCACATTTAACCTATCCACGGGCACCCTGGAAGTTGTAGGGGTGAGGGGCAAGCTGATTTATTACAATTTCCCAAGCTTTGTATATGAGCCCCCTAGGCGATGAAGATAGTGGGTAAGTATTTTCTAAAAATATGTTTGGAAGGGGAAACTAATAGGGGTCGGTGCTACACTTTATTTCTCTAAGGTCAACTCTGAGGAAGTTTTGGGCGTTTTTACATCATTTTTGTAAATTTTGAATGGCAACCCTTTTAGGTGATGGAGATAGGGGGTAAGTAGGTTTTAGGAATGTGTTTGGAAGGGAAAACTAATAAGGGTATTTGATGTATTTTATTCCTCTAAGAGTGACTCCGTGAAAGTTGTAAAGGTTTTACCCTCACTTTTTTCAAATAATGTATGACAAAGTTATTAGGGGCTGGAGATAGGAGGCAATAATGTTCAGAAAAAGTGTTTGGGAGGAAAAATTAATTAGACTCAGTCCTACATTTGAACTTTTTAGGAACCCCCTGGAAGCTGTGGGAGCGATTAAAAAAAAATTAGGCAACCCTGTCAGAGGGCGGAGAAAGGGTATAAGTATGTTTCATAAGAATGTTTGCAAAGAAAAATTAATGGGAGTCGATCTTACATTGCACCCATGTAGGGCAAACGCTAGGTCAGTTGTAGAGGTTTTCATGTAAAAATTTTAGAGAAATAAACTGAAGCAGTTGTGGATGCTGGCTTATATCTCCGCCAGGTATCAGGCAATTTTTCTGAATTTAAATAACAAAAATTTTGCAAGTATACTTGATGTTTTAATACTACAAACAGGCCCAAAAAATAGCAAGGGATTTTAGAAAATTGATTTTAACAAAATAACGAACAGACGGATGTCGCTAAATCAACTTTCCAATCTATTAGGATCAAGGTAATATATACTTTATGGGGCCGCAAATGGATATTAGCGAAATTACAAATGGAATGACAAACTTTTATATACCCTTATCCCTAATGTGATGGGTATAACTAGTTTAAAATATTTGAAACTGTGGGTGTGGCTAGTTGTTTTCAGCATTTACTTTAATGTTATTTTAGAAAAAATTTTTATTTTGTAAAATTTAACAGAAACAAATTATGATTTCTCTCAAACTATTATCAATAAAAGGTTGAGTTTTTTGCTGTATCAGCGAAATAGCGGGTTGAAATAAACAATAAAAATAATCTTGTTTTTGGCTTGCCTGAGTTTCGAACTTGGGCTGCTTGGGTGATGTGCAACCACTCTAACCATTGTCTCACGCCACCGTGTTGAAAGTAGACCACATTTACTACCACATTTACCTAAAGGTAAAAAGTATTGTAAACACTGAAAAACTATTTTTATAACATGTAACATATCGTAAGGACCTATAAAACGTGAGGTGTTAAAACTGACGGTTCGGTGTTCTAGTGCAGTGGCTTTAGCTCAGCTCTAATTTCTGCACGATGAACTTAGCTCTCTTCATAGTAATTTTATACAAAAACAAAATTATATTTTTTTTGAAATGGTTTGAAACAACAATTATATATTTATGTAGAAATATAAATAAATATTTTTTTGAATATACGCACATCTGTATATTACAATTAGAAATTATGTAGTTAAACATTACGACTAAATTAACAAAATAAAACTAATTAACATGAGTTTTCAATCTCCTAAAAATAAAATTATCCAACAAGCACGATATAACGTACTTAAAAAAGTTAAACAACTAAACGAGAAATGAATATTGGTCTTGAGAAAGACAGTTAAAACAAAAACTTTAGTGTAACTTCTCAAAATAAATAAGTACTGCCTTCTATGCGCTTCTCAAAATTTCAAAGGCCTTTCGATTGCGGTTGCAGACATGGAATTTTGAAATGAATTTAAACTTCACATTCGCCGGCTAGAAACAAAAACAAATATTTCATCTCTTTTCACTCCCATAAAAGCCACGACAAAAATATCACCCAAACGTATTTGTTGCCGGCCATTCACAAAAGCACAATTTTGAAGTTTTTGCTTCCATACAAAATTTCCGCACTAACTTTTATATTTTTCCTATATTTTTTTAATAAACGAATTTGTAAGATCAGATAGACAATTTTATTAATTTTTTTGAAAAAGTTTATTTGGAAAATAATGCCTACTTTTTCAATAAAGAACTTTATTCTTCTGGATAAGCATTCATTTTAATTTTTTTTTGTTTGTTAAAAATAAAAATCATCTGAAAATATTTTTAGAATCCAATTAAATATTGCCTGAAAAAAACTTTTATTTAAAAAAAATATTTATTTGAATAAAAATTTGTAAGGTTGCCCCTGTAGGTCAAATTCAAATTGTAGAAATATAGATTTTTATGCACCTTAATATTATACTTCTAGATTCAAAGTCTTAGAAAAAAAAGGAAAACACCACCAGAAATATAAAAAAGTACTTTTTGTTTTAATTCGGGACCAATAGAACTTAATTTTATATTTCTAGACTCATAATCTCACACAGTCCAAAAAAGCACCGCATATGTAAAGGCACTATCTTTTCTTTTCTTCGTTGACTTTCGCGCCAAACATCCCCAATTTAATATTTTTTGACTCATAATATCCAAATATGCCGGACTTTACGCTTTAAAATTGGTTACTGCTTGTTATTTTAATTCAAAAAATATAAAGTAAAAGCAAGAATTTAATACCAAACTAAAGTGTTTTACACTCCTATCTCTATGGCTGCACTATTTCGAAAGTTGCCAAAAACGTGGTTGTATTTCCTTCCTTTGAAAAATTTTTTATCGTATTTTATTTTCAATATATTTAATTATTTTCTAACAGGTTCTTCCAAGCTATGAAAATATGGTAAATTTTTATTTTTAGGCGAGTGTTAATTTAATTCCTTCATGGGTGCAGAGATTCCGCGCAACTGCTTTGGCTATGTCCCACGGCCAGGGTCAAGTCGATTTTCGAGGACTCACGAAAACATTAAGCTTGTTGAAAGCAGCTTACGTGAAAATCCGCAACTTTCAATACGGAAAAGAGAAGCCTCATTGAGACTTCTAAGAGCGATTATACATGAAATTTTTAAAAGGGATCTGAACTGAAAGAAAGGGGCATTGATTTGCGCAAAAATGTTTGTAAACGATGTTTAACGTTTTTGCACTGTAGATTTAATTTTTTTGAACGACAAGGCCATTTTGAGTTAAACGGCTACTTCAATAAGCAAAACTGCCATTACTGGTCTCCAAAAACTCGCAGCCCCCGATTGAAATATCAAAAACCATTCCATTACCCCAGGGAAACTGCTTGGTGTGCCCTATCTACGCATGAGAAAATTGGACCATTTATTTTTGACAATTCTAGAGGCCAGGTGACGAATGTCAACGTTAAAACTTAATTAACTCAGAAGATTTTAAGGTAACAAAAGTACCTTAAAAGAATCAGGGCAATTCCATTGTGACGCATATGGCCAGTTTGCTACAATATTTGCTTATAAGTCAAACAATTAAAAAATTTTTGTTTGAAAAAAAGGCTATGATTTATAAAAATGATACGTTTGTAAACGATTAATATTAAGTAGAAACTGCAGGAGCTTAATTTCTAGTCACAATGACCATTTGGAGACTGTGACGGGTGTCACCCTACAAATTGGAATGTAAGAGAATTTTAATTTTAAGATCGAGTTGTCTAACATGTTCTTGACAACGGGTTTAATCCTTTGGTTTCTGTGATAATTTAAAGCGATTTTTAATAGTATTTAATTCATTATTTCTAAAAAAAACTATTTTTGCTTAAAGAAAATCCCTTTTTTAAATGTGACGGGTGTGACAATTTAATCAAAGTATGAAAAACAAAAACCTATTATTCTAGTTATTCAGTATGTAATAATCTTAAGCTCTTGCGAAATAAATAAAAATTAATTATGAACCAATTTATTTATACTTTGATCAGGAAAACGAGTCTTTTAGACGTAAATTCATCGATTTTCTTTTATAAAAAAATAAATTAATTTTTTCCCAATTTGGGGGGCGTAACATGGAATTGACCATCAATAAAAATTGTTGATACTTTTTTAACCCGTTTTTTTACCTAACGAATTAAAATTTTTAAAATTGCCCTCAATTTACCGGTTGATAAGTGTATAACACAAGTGCCTAAGTCTACCTCCTAGTGGTATCAACTAGGCAACATTAAGTTCAATTACTGGAAGGCTAACAGACATGGCTAAGACGAAAACAATCTGTCTTGGGCAAATGTGTGATCAGTGATTCACTGGTCTGGCTTGAGGCAGGTTGTCCTTGTTGCGCTGTGCCATGTACATTGCCATTATGTGGCACAGCATTAAAATAGAAATTGGTAAGAATTATACGGAAGTAGATTTCCGAGGCTGACCAGAGTCCTATCTGGTACCACGCGAATCAGTTGGCCCCATGTGCTTACCAGTGCATGAACTGATTGATGGTGAGGTCTCCTTCGGGAGTTCACGTGGTGGCTGTGGTTATCCCTAAGCGGGGCAACTGAAAACGAAAGTTGATATGCTGGGGTCCGTCCTGTATGGGCCCCAGAGTGACCGTGTAAGCGGTCTTATATGAACTAAAGGTTTACAAGATAAAGTTTCTAGTTTTGGCGGGTCTACCCAGGTACATGAGCAACTGTTAAAGTAGGCTATTAGCTGAAAAGGTGTAAGTGTGTTTGGAAGTAGGTGAATAGGGAAACTGGCTACGGCTGGGGACCCTAGGATCTAAAATAAAGATCCCGTCAAAGTATTAGCAAATAATGAGAAGGCAGGCATTGGCATGTTGAAGCATGTGCGTGACTCGGTCCTGACTGGCGGTGAGAAGATTATGAAGCATTGATGATGGTGGAGTAATTGATTTGTCTAAATGAGAAAAATATCCTTCTAACAGAGCTGGGTGTCGCATTCGTTGGGTGCGACATGATAATCATAATCCTTCTTGCTTAAGGTTGGCCGCTGTTTCACGAGCGTGTGGAGAGGTGTCTAGTTGGCGCGGATCTGTTTTGATTATGAAGAAGCGAGATCAACACTAGAAACGCAATTCGGGTTTAGATAGCCCAACTCCTCACCAAGGCGTCTGTTGTGGCTACACAGAGTAATGGCAGAGAATTGGTACCTAGGTGGCTGGGTAGGCCATTCTGGGGGTGCTGGTGGATGTTTTGTAACTCCAGTGTTGAGAGCAACGTGAGGTATTGCCAGCATGGCAGGTATCACGTAAAACCCTTAACGTCTGCCCCCATTTACCAATTTTTTTGCTATTCAAGCCCGCATCAGACCATTTTCCCAAATTCCATTTTTGTGGATTTTTATAACAGGAGCAGTAATCGCAGTCCTAATACTAAGTATCTAGCTGTACACGTTCGGACGAGTAAGCCAGTCCTTTATTCCTTTTAAGATGTAGCTGGCTTGAAAGTCATTACTTTCCAAACGCTTTGTAATTATTGATTTTGTTTCGTTTGAATATTCCAATTTTTTGTTTCTTGTCTTTGAAAAAAAAATTAAATTCATTTGGTCACGACTTTTATAGGGTTAATTTAGAAACAAAAAACTAAAACTGATTCATGAATTTGTTGCTGATTTAACACAATTTTTACGACAATATTTCCTTTTTTTTCGCTCTTGTTTAACACAAAATATTTTTTTTTTCCTTATAAAACACAAAAAACTAATTTTAATTGTAAACATGTGTCTGTATGTATGTCTGAGGCTTTTACTTGTGTAATCTTAACGCCTTAAATCTAATACCTAGAAATGGACAAATTTATTTTATTTAAAATATTTAGGACTTTGACTTTGTGTAGCAAATTTTGTTAGACACATTTTCTTGTAGCACATTGTAGTGCTTAAAGCATTTCGCTGAAAATGTGGGATGTTGCAGTTTGTAGATGATGCTTTTAAATAATACATTTTTCCAACTCTATGCTGCTAATAAAAAGATTTGTTGGCTTGAAACAAGATTTCTGCAAATGATTCTCTTGTGAAATTTATTGGCCATTTAGTTTGTTTAGCGTGTGAGTGTAAGTGTGTCTAAACGGACTGTAGTTTTTATGCGACTAAGAGTGGTAATTTTTATAGTTGATCTCATAATTATGTTGTTAACCTTTTTAAAAGACCGATTTTTTCAAACACGCTTGAAAATAGTTTAATGTTGTAGAATAACTGCCTGAACTTGAAACAAAAAAAAACAAGCAAAGTTTTATTTGGCTGTGCCGAATCTTGTATACCCTTCACAACGTGTAAGGTTTTTTGCCTTCATTTTTTGAAATTTTGTATGGAAACCCCCTTAGAGGGTGGAGGCAGGTGGTAGGTTAAGTTAGGTAGAATAGGCAGCCGTTGAAGGAAAGGATACAGCTCACTTGGGTCCGCTTAACTCGGTCCCTTTGTGTTACCTGGAGAGGCAGATAGATTAAGTTGAGGTGGAAGGAAAGAAGAAATTTAGAGAAGGATAAGAAAGGAATAACAGAAAAATTAAGCAGACTTACCAGGGTCTCTGGTGGGAATCAAACTCACAACCCCAGACTGGTAGACTCGTGCACTTACCACTGACCAACCCAGGTGGTAAGTATGTTTTAGAAAAATTTTTGCAATGAAAAATGAGTTGGGGTCAGTTCTACATTTGACCTATCTGAACTTTGTATTGGAACCCCCTAAGGCGATGGAGAAAGGGGGTAAATATGTTTTAGGAATATGTTTGAGAAGGAAAACATGTAATACATTTGATTCCTCTAAGGGAAACTCCAGGAAAGTTGAAGGGGTTTAATGTGCAAATTTTAGAGAAATATACAGAGGTAGTCTTGGTTTTTGGCTTATGTTTTGGTCAGTTATCAGGCAATTTTGATAGATTTCAAAAGCAATTTTTTCGCAAACATCTCTGGTAGTTTAAAACTACTTACGGATCTATGCGACAAGGGATCTTCAAAGAGTTGATTTCAACCATGACGCGGGCAGATGGTCAGACGGACATCGCTAAATTAACTGCCCTATCTATAAGCACCAAGAAAATATGTACTTTATGGAGTCGCAGATAGAATATATTAAAGAAACTACAAATTAATCATGTGAAGAGTTTAAAAACAAGCAAACAGTTGCGCCGAATCTTATATACCCATCATATTAGTCTTTGCTCATCACTGGTAAACCAATTAAGCTAAACAATTTTTCAATTTAAAGTATCAAAATGAAATTTCCTGAAATTTCATAAGATTTAGAAAATTACATAAAATTATCCTGTTTTATGAGGGTGATGCAATGCACTGTCTTCTCACCCAACCTAGATTTTTTCATAATATTAGAACTTTACTAAAACTACCTTCTAGCAGGTTTGAACCAAATAGCTGTAACAGTTTCCGGAATATAACGTTGAAGGTTCTACCAATTCCTTTACTTACTTTCTTAAGTTGGCTCTACAACCGGTTGTTGGTCTTGGCTGCTTAATGAATGCTTTCAAAGATTCTCCGTCTTGTGTGTTCGCTTTCCAGTTTGTTAGACCAAGGATTTACATATCTTCATTCAAATAGTTTTTTCACCTTTGACTAAGGCTTTCCTGTCAGCACTTTTTGTGTCATTTCTCATGTTTTTGGCTGGAGCATTTATGCCCACTCAACCGGCGTGGCCTGGCCGGTACAACCACTATATTTTCATGGGCTTGACTACTTCCTTGTCGAGATATTCAAATTTTATGCCGTTTACTGTTCGTTTAAGGTTTAGCAAAGAATTTTTCTAGCAAAAGCACCCAGCTACTATTCACTATCTTTGGCAGGTACCCATGTTTTAGCGCCATAAAAAATCGCAGGAAAAAATAAGCGCGTAAGCATGGTTTGCAAGCAAAATCTTTTGCCTTATTTTGGTGATGACGTCATTATTTGCATTGGTAATAGATGCAAAGTATATAAGCTACTTCACATACGTTGACGTTGCAATTTCCGACCTTTACAATGCAACATTTTCGTCATTGTATCGATCGCCTAGTAGTTCCTAGCATAGGATTAGTCTTGTCCCCGTTTCCAATAAGACCTGTCCTTGACGATCCTCTGGCTTTACGCTTCCATCAATATAGTGCGCATATGCAAGAACTATACAGCCTTTTACGTTCAATGTTCCTGTCTTATTAACCTCTAGTTTTTCCAATATTTTATCCATCAATATATTGAGTAAGTTCCACGATAAGCTGTTCCCCTGTTGAGGGTTTTTTGTTGTGGAGAATGGTTAGGGGAAGTTGTTGTTTTGTCTGAGGATAAAGTGCCACTTATAGTCATTCGAAAAAGGAGTTCAAGTTTTGACAGCATCTAATAGGATGATATGCATAGTTTTAAGCAATTTTTCTCCTATCGGCGTGTAAAAGGCGGCCTGGTATTGGATAAATAAAATGGTGTGTGTCGTTTTGCCTATAGTGGGTATTTTCCTAGATTAAGCGGGCTTTAAAAGTGTGGTCGATAGTTCATTTGGTTGGCCTAAGGCAACATTGATATTGAGTTTTTCATTAAGCTTGTCAAGTATGGCCTTCAATACTTCGCACAATAGGTTGGATTTTCTTTTGCACGCGGTGAATAGAAGACTTGTTTCCTTTTAGTTATAATATCCTGAGGTTCCAAGCATCAATCATGCTTTAATACTTCCAAGAAACTCAGACCTTATCTGCTCTTCTTCTCCAGTCATATACAGTTCTGTAGGCATTTCCTTTGCACCTGCAACATAATTTTTCTTAAGCCGATGATTTGCTGCACTGGTTTTATCTCATCTGGGCTAGCAGGTGGGAAATCAACTCCATGATTTAAGATTTGTTGGGCGTTGCACTCCTCAAAGGATTTTTCAAGCGACTTAAAACTAGAAAAATGTTTTCTTTAAGCCCCTAGCACTCTCGGATTGTAGTCCTTTTAAACTTTACACGAAAAATGTGTTACTATGCGAGTTTTTTGTTTGACTTTTTATTTGCGCTTGGTGGCATCATTTCTGTTTCCTAATTCTGTTATCCCCTCACATTACATTTTTCGGAATAGGCGGTTTTCCTTCTTTCATTACTCTGGATACACAACCATGCAGCTAGAGTTTCCAAAGGCACAATTATTGCCCTTTGTACCACATATTTAGCTTCTGTGTTGGCTTAACATACGTCGTCATACCATTAGTTCTTTTTTGGCCGGCTTTTGTTACCAATGTTTTCTTCAGTAGGTTTCGTTGAAAGTTGTGTATATTTGTCGTGTCCACTGAATATCATCACGAAAAGAAGGGTTCAGTAGAAGAAGTTTATATAATTTTGTGGTCTGGGCTTGGCCTGTTAGATGTAGGTCTAGGCTTCTGTTAGTGTTATTTCGTACGTGTTTTGCAAGCAGTAAGGCAAGTGAGCCCCGTTGTTGCTACAACGCAGGGATCCGAATCTATATCTGTAGTTCGAAACGCCCGTACATCCAACACGTTTAATGCTTTCCGTTTATCTCAACATGATCGATATGAAAATTTGTTTGTCACTCAGGTGACAGCCATATAAAATTAAATCATTAAATTTAAATTTTCTCCAGAAACTTGATTTGAGACGAACAAAGCTAGCCACTCCTATTTGTTTATGTCCAGAATATATGTGTCTAACGGCTTCGCAATTAATTATATATCGTAAAAATTAAAAACCGAATAACAAACTGTTATATACATGTAAAGGTTTACTCTCTACACTATGTGAAGGCTATAAACTAATGAAAGTCTTAAATGTTGTTTCTATAATAAAGGGTATACAAGATTCCAAACTGCCTAATAAAATGCTTTACCTGTTTTTTGTTGCCTTTTCTGATTAACTGTAACACTGTTAGCGTTGATTTAGCAAGACAAATCCCAAGCCATGATACTTGAGAGAAAAAATGAAAATAGAATAGAAAACCATATATGTTTGCCAACAGAATATCAATTTCCTTGGAGTTAATACAGCTTCTATGCATCAGTAGAGGAAGTGATATCTTAGATGAACATGAACAAACAAGCAAAAATTGCAAGAATATGTTTGTATTCAAATTCATATAAAATTACTACACCCCCGCTATGTGGCCTCCACCACATGTCTTGTTAGATTTAAATATATTTTACATGGTTTCCCAAACTGCTAGCCTCTTAAACAAGAGAAGATTTAAAAATGTCTCTCTGACTAAAATTTTTTAATCATTAGATTTGAATTGGAAAAAATCATAAGATATAACAAAAAATTCTATTGGCTTCTAGATTGAATAAAGTTGGTGCAAAGCTTAAGGCATTTTTTCAATATTTCAGTTTTAACGGCTCATCGGGTTTAGAAATTCAAGCCTTATGCCCCCAAAATGCCACACCTTCAAACATAAAATATTTTATTTTTATTTTTTATCTTTCCACATTAGTGATAAGAACATATATCCGTTTGTTATTCCATTTCTAATTTCCATTTGCGACCCAATAAAGTATATATTTTCTTGGTCCTTATAGATAGAGAAGCCGGCTTAGCGATGTCCATCTGTCTGTCTGTCCATTAATCTGTTAAATCGAGTTTCTCAAGCCCCTTGATACATATTGGGCCTGTTCGTTATATTAAGGCATTATATATACCTGCGAAAATTGAAGTATTGCAATTGCTGCAATATAAGACCGACTCACATTTTTGTGAAACATACTTTCACCCTATCTTCACCCCATAACAGGGTTGCCATGCAAAGTTTAGTTTTATAATTTTTTTTAAATCGTTTATAAAGCTTCTAAGGTGGTCCTTGTAAGACCGACCACAATTAATATTTCCTCCCCAAACATACTTATCCCCTATCTCCAGCCCCTAACAGGGTTTCCATACATAATTCAAAAAATTTGGGTTGAAGCCCAGCTTCCCCGGAAACGCCCTTAGAGAAATTAAATGTTTCCCAGACTCCCATTAGTTTCCCTCCCAAACATATTTCGAAACATACTTACCCCTATCTCTATCTCCTAGGAGAGTTGCCATACAAAATTTACCAAACGAATGTAAAAACGCCCATAACTTTCCCAAAACCAGCCTAAGAGAAATAAAGTATACCACAGACCACCATTAGAGTCACCTCTTAAACATATTCCTAGAACATACTTAATTCCTATCTCCATCTCCTAAAGAGGTTCCCATACAAAGTTTGCGAAATGGCAATAAATTCCCCCTTACAGCTTTCAGGGTGCCCGTAAATAGGTCAAATGTAGGATTTTTCTAAACCATACTTATCCCCTATCACCACCCTATAAGGGGGGAACTATATAAAATATAAAAAAATTACGGTTAAGACGCATACACGTTGTGAAGGGCATATAAGATGCGGCACAACCGAATATAGCGATTTTATTTGTTTTTTTTTAAACCGCATTAAGAATCCCTGTGCCATTCTATTTTAAACTATGTGCCCTCATATAATTTTTTTTATTCAACTCTTTTAAATAATATCTTTATTTGTTAACCAGAAAGTTAAAACAATTGTGTGGCGGCTGACAAGGAAGATGACGATGTTGACGGTGATTGCGATGTTGCCATTTGATGGTAATAATGTTTTTGTTGTTGTTTTCAGTTGAGATTTCTTTTATAAATTCTTAACTCAACTGAAAATCATATGTGTAGCACGGTTATGATGTGGCATAGTTATGAGCAGTATGAAGATGATTATGTTACTGTTGTTGTGGCGTTGGCTTAACATGATTTTTAAGAATCTTCTAATGCTTGCAATGAGAAAGAAGTTAGATTTTTTCGTATTTCAACATGTTAATATGATGAGACCTAATCTTGTTTAGCTATTGTTGTAACATTTTCTTTATTGCCGTTATGAAACTCTAAAAGAGAAAGATTTGACTAATGAACTGATGTGAATTAGAAGGGAAAGAATGCTGACTGCCAAAAACCGCTTAATATACAACTAAACAATACATTTTTAATATCAACAGCTCCTGCAAGTGATAGGAGGTGTCAGCCTCGCTTGCGTTCGAAATCCATTGGCTTCTGAACAAAGCCCGTATCTAGCATTATGGAAATGAAAATACAAGGAACAGACGTTCTTAAATATATGAGATGACTTAACTGATTACATTGTGGCTGCCGAATGCAGAATCGCTGGCAAACTTCGTAGCTGCTATAAAACAACATTCCTCTTGTTTTCTGTAACATGGTATAATTGAATTATTTTGCTTGAGAGTAAAAAGAGGTGGCATCCCCAATCAGTCGTGTTTGATCAAAGATTATGTTTGATACAACAAAAATGAATAAAAGCCCCAAGAACTGCGCACATAGTGGTTGTTTGTTGGCTGTAAGGCTTGCCACCTTATTTTCCCAGCTTAAAAACTTTTGGGCAGTTGGAACAAGGCTCCCCTGGTAATGTCATATCATCCAGCAAATTTTTGTTGTTATAAGCTGGAAAAGACCAATTTGAAGAATTTACTTTGAAAAATCATATCTGTGAAAAGTAACTGGTTATTTTGTCGGGTATTTGGCATTGAATTTGGTTATTATTTTTTCATTATCTCTGTTGCCCAGGAGTCTCTTAATGTTGTTATCTGTAGGGTTTTATCAAAGAATGCACGGGCAAGGACAGTGCGTGCTAATGGTAATATTCATGACCCAGCTTATGTGGAAGCAGAAGTTGAATAGAGTTATCGTGTTGGTTTACATATTGGGAAATAGCAGGGTGTCTTCCTTTTTAAAATTTGACAGCAATGGCAGGGCAGGACAGCCCGACAATTAAGCTTTTCCTATAATATTAAAACAGTAACAACTTTGGGATATGGGAACTTCAGAGCTTTTAAGATTTCGAAAAAGGGTTTTTTTGGGATTTCCTGGCCTTCAAAGCGCTTAAAGCAGGAAGAAAAAAAGTTTTAAAAAATTTTCGTAATTTTCTGGTTTCTACAGCTTGCAGAACTGTATTTCAGAAAATGCTTGAAAGCGTTTTGTTAGGAGATCAAAAATGAGTTGAAGCCTGCTTGGAGGAAAAAGCAATTAAGGTTTAATGATTCTTGGTGCTCCGCAGATAAGCTATGGGCTCGATATGGGGCCTTAATCCAAGGTAGCTGGAAGTCAAAAGCGAGGAGCGGCAAAATAAATTCCTTCTAGGGGGATATCGTATATGTTACCTATGGCAATTGCAGTCACTGGAAAATAAATAAAAGGAGGTTAACAACTTAACTATTTAGGTGCTCTAGAGGCACTGGATGATAATAAGGAATTATCCAGTTTTATACCTTTTTAATGTAATAACCAGTACACAGGGGATGCCTCTTTTACCTGCATTGCATTTTGTTGGTTTCAGGAATATAGGTTTTGGGAAGGAGAATAAAGTTAACAATGCTTCTGGGCATTTCTTTTAAATTTTTGTAATTAACTGTGACAGAAAAAAATCTTTAATTTAGGTTAGGTTGAAAATAGGAGGCCCCAAGTCCGTCAAATTATACATCTTAGCCAGGAATCGACTTATTATTTTAGCAAAGCAAAAAGAGTCTTGGAAGAAAATTTCACAGAAGTTCGTTGATGCGGACAAATTCCTTCAACATCTTCCACTTCACATCTCCTTAGTGAGCCACAACATAAAACAGCGGCAGCAAAAGATGTGCAGTGCAACATAATATGCCCCCTTGTTACGATGTCCTCCCAGTATGTCCTTATTTTCCAAAACTGCCATCCGATATAGATATGTTTGTTCGTCTTGCTTTGATCATCGTTCCCAACTTTCAGAATGTCCTTAGTCCTGAACTCATTTGAATCGCCCCAGAAGATTGCCATCACTTCAACAACTATCTTATTGTTTAATTGCACCCTGTGGTCATTTTCCTCTATTTCTTTCAGCTCGGTCTTTGTCGCAGCAAAGGACTTCAGGCCTATCAGGTCAACTTTTCGCTGTCCCCTAGCCTCATTCGCCAAATATATTTGGAAGGTTTTTTTTACGAACTAACAAGATTGAAAGCCCAGGTCAGAAGGGAATCTGGGGCAAATGTCCAAAGAAAGGTGTTATTTTAGGGACGACTATAAAATGGAAAACCCCTCTTATACCTAGATCGGTTTCTGTCTCCCAAATTAAATGCTTTTCTACAAGCGGAGGTCCGAAATATCACGAAATGCTTGTTCTCACGGAATGTTTAGAATACCCGTAGGTCAAACGAGCGTTGGCATCTGTATGAATAGTCAAGTTCGAGGGACTGTGCCTCCTTGCATTGGACCAGTATCAAAGAAGAACTATTAAGGTAGGCCTTACGGACGTGAATATCTGTACAAAAGTCTAGGGTCTCCATTATAATTTGGGACACCAAATCTAAGACATTTCTGCAATGAACGAATGTGATTAATAAGCGAGAATATGACCAAGTACACCGCATTACATGGGTGTCTGGGTGTTGCAGATAATCGGAAATCAATGATCAATTTATCTGGCAGTAAAAGCTTTAAAACGCAGGGCAGTTCCCATGGAAACTGAAATCCTTGATTAACAATGAAAGTCGAGTTGAAAGAGCGGGCAGAAACTGCCTACAAAAAACAAAATAGGTGGAAAAATTACGAGAATCATTTAGGATGTCCCAATGAAAATAAAACTAGGATAATTCTGAATGTGAAAAAAAAACTAAATAGAACAAAATAATGAGTGTGCTGAAATTTGAGGATTGGTTTGTAGAGAACAGCAAATGCAGAGGGCTCACAGAAAAAAAAATCAATAGAGCGTTTCCGGTAGAACCACCGTTTATGTCCAACATTAAGCCAGAAGTGTTCCTTTTAAGAGATGTGAAATGTGAAACATTGTTGATATCCGTCTGAATTTCCAAATCGCAGGTCGCTGGCTTTAGTGTATGTTCTGCGGGACTTAAGGCCTTTCTTTAAAAGTCTCCTATTTTCAATCTAATCTTACTTAATCAAACCTAATGAATCTCTGTTGCTTAGCATATCTTCCCTTATTTGCAATACCACGAATTCACTGCTTGTAACAAAATCCAACTATTTAATGTTTCAGGCTGCATAAATGACTATTGTTGCATGTACAATTGCCTCTCCAATATGTATTGTTACATTCTTCTATCGTTTACTTCTAACCATGTATTATTATTTTTGTTGCATCTTGGAATGAATGTAATTTTTGCTGTTAGTTGTAAAGGACAAACATTTAACTTTAAATGGCTTAAATATCTCAATTTAAACAAAATGCATTTTATGTTCTTTAAAAGACAAGATGTTTTGCTAAAATGAGGGAAAAATTTCATTTTTGACTTCAAACGAAATAAGAAAATCTTTGCTTTTGTCACCAAGTGTGCCGCAATTGCAATTTGTGTTTGTTGTTAAGCAAAGCTGTTGAAGTTCAAAGAAAACTTTTAGCATGTAATTTTCATTTTTTTATTTCTGAAGATGAAATTAAATAAAAACATTTTAATGTGAATTACTTTTTTGTTAAACATACAGCCATTTGAAAGTGATGATATTAAGAAAATATTTTGGAAGAAAAATTGTCTTAAAACAATTTTCAAGTCATTTTTGAAGTTTTGGCTTTTGTGAGAGACTTTTAAAAGTTTTTAGTTTTATGGAATTCAATAAAAATGCTTTCTATTGATTGAAATAATTATATTTAAAAAATTTAAATATGCTTTTTTAATGTTTAAAGAACAAGGAATTCAGAATCATTATCCTCATTGAAACCGAATTCGTTGATAATTAAGTTATAAGGTTGATGCAACCAATTTTCAAAATATATCTGATATGATTCCGAATACTAAAACTGAAACTGTGGTGCTTGTGTACATTTAATTTTTTTAGGTAGATCAGTAGAGTGCCCGTTTGATCGGTGATAAGTGCACGAGTCTACCAGTCTAGGGGTCGGATGTTCAATTCCTACCAGGACCCTGTTAAGTCTGCTTCATCCTACTTTTCTTTCTTATCCTTCTCTAAATTTCTTTTTCACTTCTTTCTGCCTTTCCAGGTAACAGAAAGTAACCGAATTAAGCGGGCACAAGTGAGCTGTATCCTTTCCTTAAGTGGCTACCTAACCTTTAATGATAATTTTGAAACAAAAAGCCCAGAAAATAGGTCAATAGTAACAAAGCAGTATTATTACACAATCACAGGTTGCATATTTGAAACTAGTGCGATGCCACAAAAAAAAAATGTAGATGCAACTAAATAATATGGATGGCAGCTCTGGAAATTAATGAAAAAAGAAAGGAAAAAGGAGCAGTATCCAGGTAAAAGAAGATGAATGGAAGCTCTCGTTCCCAGTTTAACCACCCCACTTAATGCATTAGCAGGCCTTCCCTTTCGTTGTACCCTGTGGGCTCTTTTCCAGCGCTGTTATACTGTTATACTGTCTAGCGGTTTTCCTAAAGTATGTCAATCTACTTTTTTTATTACCAATTTTTGTATTAACAGTTCATACTTCCCTTATTTAAGCTCATCGTCGGCATAGGCGAAGACGATTACTTGTACTAAGTTTCTTCTCGACACTTAACGTCAGCATTCAGCTCTCAAGAAGCCTACTATCTTAGTGACATTCCAGTTGGGACCTTATCAATACATGGGGACATATTTTTTGTGAACCTTTAAGTTTATATAGGACCGCTAAAGGTGAGACCAGTGCAAGACAAGCCGTAGTATGCAACTTTTGCTTTTATTGCCCCGTTTTGGGATAACTACAACTACTACGTAAACCCCACTCAATATTATTCAGGATGTATGTAACACGGGGGCTTTCAGAGTACTGTGGAATTAGGAATAAATCTCTGTTAGGACATATACCCGTCTATCCTCATTTATTTCTGCTAAGAATAACCAGGCATTGGATACTTGAGCCCCTAAAGTGTTGTGCAAAATATATCTTAAGATAAATTATCACCGCATCATGTTCCACAATACGGCCAAGGTGGGTTAAACATGCCCAACCATGCTCCCCTCTCCCGTCCCGCCAACAAGACCAGGGTAGTGCGTCCCCCTATCGAGCTGAAGAAAATTATTAAGCATTTTTAATATACTGAAAGTTTCCTAGTCAGGGCAGATATAAACATTTTCATCTGATAGAAGGTAAAACTGAAAAGCCTTACCAAAGCTTTATTAAAGCCACTTGGCGAAATGACAGATACCAATTGAAAATTACTTTCTACTTCATAAAATCCACATCAGATCTTAACTTATTTCATATTATGGGTAAAAGAATCTATTTACAATGCAACTTAATGTTAATTCAACCTTCTTTCGTCGATATAAAATCTTCACGTAGTTTTGCCATGGCTAGGCTGAAACAAAAATTCCAGAATCTCTCCACACCTTTGGTACAAAAACTAAACCTACGGTCGTGGCTTATGTAAAATTTACCATACAAAGTTAATTTTTTTTAATTGCTCCCACAGCTTTCATGGTACTCCTACAAATGAAAAATGTAAGACCGACCCCAACTAATTTTTCCTCCCAAACATCTTTGTGGAACATACTTACCCCCTTTCCCTAGCTCCTAACAGGCTTGCCATACAAAATTTGAAAAAAATAATGTAAAAGCCCCCACAACTTCCCCGGAGCCCCCCTTGGAGGACTTAAATGTATCCCAGACCCCCATTGCAAAAAATATGTAAAAATGCCCATAGCTGCCCCTGAGTCGGCCTTGAAGAAATTAAGTGTATGACCGACCCCCATAGGTTTCCTCTCCCAAACTTAATCCTAAATTATGCTTTCCCCCTATCGCCTTGGGAGCTCCAAAATAAAATATGTTGAAATTGTAATAAATCCCCCCCCCCTTCAGTTCCACGGGGCCCGGGGATAGGTCGTATGTAGGACTGACCCCAACTCATTTTTCCTTGCAAACCTTTTTTTAGAACACACACACACGCAATTTTCAAAACGCTATACCTCGGAAACTATTAACGCTTCTGACTTTTAATATTCTACAAGAAGTATATGCACAACAATGCCTATATATTTGAAAAAAATTTGTTGAATTGGAGCAGGGGAAGGGGCAGCCACCACACAAATAATAAATTTTTTTGAAATTTTATTTTTTCTTAAACTTTAACTCTTTTCTAATTTTTATGTTTTGTTCGTTTAAAATCATTTAAAAATGAATTGACACCTTAAGTATAGACACAAGACATTTGTTTTATTCTCTCCTCTAATCAATTGAATTTGCCAAATAATAAAAATAATAAAAAATTTCTAAAATTTAGCAAATAATTCAAGTTTAATTTCCAACTTAAACTTTGCTCATTCTTTATTCATTTAATTTTATTTTTTCACCATTCATTGGTCATTTATTATTTCCATTAGAGTTTTCTTAGATTCATTCTGTGATTTCCTCAATTGGCTATCGATTGTTTCGTATGGAACACAGCAGTTTTGTGGGTCAGTGTGTTTTGCTGACTGACTAACATGTCTGTTTTTTTTATGGGTCTTCTCGTATTTGTTATTGTTGTGTGTTCCATTGTGTGTGTATTTGTGTGCCACAATATTCCTTAGATTTGGATTCTGTTCAATTGTTTTCTTCTTATTTTGGAGTTTGGCTGTCAATATTAGGCGTTGTTTTGCTTTCTGATTTTTTCTTTGTTTTTCTTTTTTTTTGCAAATAGTTGTTAAAGGTATAAAATGTTGAATAATTTTTTTATGTAAAAAACATCTTAAGAAATTGTGAAAACTTAAGATGTCTTGACATTTGGTGGGAAATTCTTAAGAGAAATTGTTGGAAATTCATTCAATTAAAAAAACCAATGGCAAGTTTAAAATTAAAAGTGCAAGAAAATTATCCATTTTTTTTAACTAAATATAAATTAGAAGAAGAAATTAGAATAAGAAAATAATAAAAATCTTTAACTTATTTGTACTCGTAATACCCTTCACATTTGTGCTAAGGGCTTGCAAAGTTTGTCATTCCATTTATAATTTTTTTAAAAGTGAATTTTATTAAATGACTAGATCTTATTTACCAAAAATTAAGTTCTGAGGGGGCACAACTATGAAAACCATAAAAATAGTTTAAAAAATAAAAGGTCAATTTAACGTAAAACACCCCAAAGTGAGAGAAAACGCTTTATTCTCTAAAAAAAAGAGAAAACGTCATACCCGCCACACTCGCCACATTTTCTAAAAGGTTTTTCCCTTAGAAAAAATATTTTTTGTACAAGATGGGCTAAAAGAAATCATTTTATTTGAAAATGATCTTATTTTTGCTAATGGCGGCCAATGTCAAATCTGTTTTGACATTTGTGAACTAGACAAATGTAGAACTCAAGCGAACAAGCCATAAAGCGATACAGTCCCCAAAAACACAAGAAAATCGTGTCTATCTTTTTGCGTAACAATTTGTCTGTAGTGTTGGTAAGCGCGAACTCCGTCGCCGATTCCCCGATCGGCCAGCACCGACTGGGCAAACACTGCGCCGTTTTGTCAACAATCTTGAAGAATATGGGACCACGCAAAGTGCTGCCAAGACAGGCCGGCCCCAGAGCGCCCGTTCTGCCAAGAATGTCGCCGCTGTTGGCGAGGATGTCGAACCGTGCCTCGCAATACGCAATAAGTAATCAGCCGGGCGAATTTTGATCAAACACATGCGTGCACATGTTTCCATACAAAGTCAAGTCCGTGCCATATCTGCTGCATGTCGACCGCCAAATGCGTGTAAACTAAGCCATCCACAATCACGGGGCCGAAGTAAACGATTTTTCGATTAAAATCCCAATGAGCGAGTAGGCCCATTCCCACCTTAGCGGTTACGCGAACAAGCAAAACTATCATTTCTGGTACGTCAAAAATCTACAAGTGATGCAATTGGAGCCAAAACATCCGCTTAAAATGACTGCATTGTGCGTTGTTCACGCTGGAGGAGTCATCGTGAGCGCAATAGGGCCATGTTAGCCGAGTTTCTTCTGCCACAAATAAACAAACTAGGGCAGGAGGGCATGTAGTTCTAATTGGATGGAGCAACGGCATACACTGCGAGAGCCACAACCAATATTCTAAAGGCAGCGTTCCCGGGTCGCCTCGTTTCATACTTTTTTGTAGGGGTTTTTGGAAGAGCGTGTTTACATGAACAAGCCTGGATGCCCTCAAGGAAAACATTAGATACGAGTGCGAGAATCTGTTGCCCGAAGTTCTCGTCAAGGTGATGAAAAATGCCATAGAACGAGCACATACAGCAATCAATTGTGACGGCGCCGTTTGGCCGGTATCATCTTCCAAAATTGAACAATAAAATTTTAAAGGATCAAACAAACAAAATCAAAAACCAAAATCAAAGTTTTTCATTTAGAAAAAAATGAAAGCCAAACAACAACGGATGACTCCTTTTGACCCACCTTGTAAAATATAGTATCAAATGCGATTAAAAACGTTTAAAACGACCATGTAAAATACAAAATTAAGCCGACCTTAAAAACATTTTGCACGATATGAATTTACAGTCTTAATTATTATAAATTCTAATTTTTAAGGTCACACCCGTCAAAGTGGTTAAGTGGCCATTGTGAGTAAAAAATATGTTCTTCGAGTTCCTTCTTATTTTTAAACAAATAAAAGCATTTCATCCTTAAAAAAAAGGTAAAAACTGCTACAACTTCCCCAGAGTCGCCCCTAGAGGAATAAGATGTATCACAGACCCCCATTAGTTTATCCTCCCAAACTTATTCCTAGAGTAATTTACCCAAGTAACTTACCCCCTATCTCCACGCCCTAAGGGGGTTGCCATACAAAATTTACAAAAATGATATGAAAATGCCCACAACTTCTTTAGAGTTGGCCTTAGAGCAATAAAGTGTACGATCGACCCCCATTAGTTTCCCCTCCCAAACATATTCCTAGAATATACTTACCCCGTATCACCACGCCCTGAGGGGTTTGCCATACAAAATTTATAAAAATGATATAAAAATGCCCACAACTTTTTCAGAGTTGACCTCCATTAGTTTCTTCTCCCAAACATATTCCTAGAACATACTAACCCTCTATCTCCTTGCCCTAAGGGGGTTGCCATACAAAATTTACAAAAATGATGTAAAAATGTCCACAACTTCTTCAGAGTTGGCCTTAGAGCAATAAAGTGTACGACCGACCCCAATTAGTTTGCCCTCCCAAACATATTCCTAGGATATACTTACCCCCTATCTCCACGCCCTAAGGGTGTTGCCATACAAAATTTACAAAAATGATGTAAAAATGCCCACAACTTCTACAGAGTTGGCCTTAGAGCAATAAAGTGTACGACCGACCCCCATTAGTTTGTCCTCCCAAACATATTCCTAGAATATACTTACCCCCTATCTTCACGCCCTAAGGGGGTTGCCATACAAAATTTACAAAAATGATATGAAAATGCCCACAACTTCTTCAGAGTCGTTCTTAGAGCAATAAAGTGTACGACCGACCCCCATTAGTTTCTTCTCCCAAGCATATTACTAGAATATAGTAACTCCCTATCTCCACGCCCTAACGGGGTTGCCATACAAAATTTGAAAAAATTAGGATAAAAGCCCCTACAACTTCCCCGTTGTCATCCGTGGAGCGTTAAAAAATGAAACGGACCCCTATTTAAAAACATGAAATATTTCATGAGTAAAAAAAGTATTAAAAATTAAAAAAGTTTGGTACTTGTTTTACGAATTAAATTTCTTGTCTTCTTAATCCAATTTATATTTCAATCTTGAATACATTTAATAAAATAATTCAATTAGTCTTAAATATTTTTCCATAACAAATTGTTGCCACTTGTTAAGCAATTTATTACTTATGGTCTTCTAGAAATGCTCAAATAAATCACATTTTATCACTTTTTCTATTACTTAAATGGCTTAAAGCCATATTTAGTTAAACTTAACTAAAGATAAGTGCTAATAGTAGCATTTACAGCATCCAATCACTTAATCAATAATTATTTAAAGTTTTAAAGTAATAAATGTTGGGGAGGCAGATACGAATGAAAGAAAGTAAGAAAAATCAGTTTTCCTTCTTTGTCTTGTCTTTTTTTCTTCTTTGCTATAAATTTTCTTTTCGACTTTAACGCTAAATACCCTTTTCAACAATCATTATTATCTAATGTTTGGGTGTTGTTTGCCATTTGCTTGCCAGCAACTTTCTTTGCTACTGCTACACCCGTTTTGCATGCAGATTTTATGTTTTTCCTGTTAATAAATCGTGTCGCAAATCTTTGCCACTATACATCATTCTTTCAGTTCGTCGTTAACTACTTTCATATCATTAATTTGAAATCTATGGCTCTCTATTGCTTAATGGCCTTTAGCCAAAATGCTGGTTTATTACTGCTGCCTTAAAGCAATAAAAATTTTAAATTTTATTCCTGGCAATTTCTTGATTGATCATAATGTTCTAAGATTTTATGTTTTATTTAATATTTGCAACTAGACATTAAAATGCACTTTAGTTTAAATCTACATATAATGACAGTTAGAGTAAGGAAATATATTAACAGAAGAAAGAAGAAGCAAAGGAATTTCAAACGTTGGTTTTCAAGGAAAACCCCCTTTAAAGTTGATTTTTATTCTTAAAAAACTTGTTATTTTAATTTAAACAATTGTGCTGTTTGTGGTATCAGGATGTTAATTGTTTATTGGTGGTGTAGGAGAGTGGGGGACTATGCGATTAGCCATTAACCCATTTTGGCAACAGTGGGTGGTTATACGGACACAGTTAAGTTGTTCAATTGTGTACCTCTAGAGAAGGTAAAGCTTAACTGCACTGCGGTGATACCAAATCGGGAGTCCTGGTTGGACGGGCTTCTTGGCCAGATATCCGAAGGTACATGTTGTTTTATGATTGGCAGAAGAAAAAACGGCACTGGAAATCATTATGAACAACCCGGAAACTGAGATTTCTTCTCGCCTCCTTGACCACAAAACTGACGGAGATCCGGGTGACCACAATATGTCTGTTAGGGCGCACGCAAATATAGCGGATGAAAACATCTCTACAGGAAACCAAGCGTCTATAAGGGCAATTCTGTTTTCGAACACAGCATCTAGGACGGTGTTGCAGTGCAAGGGGATCATAACGGATTAATCGCAACATGAACAGTTTGTGGGTGCCTGATCATTAGCGGTGGTAGAAAATTAACAGGCGAATGTTTGGGTAGAGGGCTAGATAAGAGTAAAAGGCCCATAGAGTGCAATGTAACCAAAATTGGGTCAGGGCAAGGGCATTCTGATAATTGCAAAGCCTGAACTGAGCAAGATGAGGAGTGTACTGTCAGGTCACTCAAACTCTATCTATATCCAAACATTATTGACACAAGGACGTTTTTTTTGCAGCCACTTGAATCTCCTAGGCTTCGTAATAAACCAAATAACTTGTGTGGCGATGAATTCCAAATGCCCAATTGTAAAGCAAAACTGGCACCCAGAATGCGCAGCTTTCTTCCAGAGAGCACTGGCGTTCGCAAAGCAAGTACTCCTTCTCCATATAGCAAAAACGATAAGTTTGATGTGTCGGACCTGTCAAAGTTGTGCAGGTTGTGTCTGGGATTACAGTAACAAGTTAGATAGTTGGTGAGAATCCTATGATCCTTCTTTTCAAGATACAGAAACCCTAAGGAAAAATCAAGAACCTCTTGGACTGTCGCTGTCCTTAGAATTAAATTCAGGAGCAGCTGCGAAAAACGCCGCAAAACGTCTCTGGGTCAACAAGAGGGTGGTTTGCCCGCAGTTGGCAAGGCAATTACGACCCGGAACATAATTATGCGCGCCGAGCATGTATAAAGTTTCCATACACCAATGCTAGATATGAACATCATAAGCCGTAAAGGCCCGGACTGTCCGAAAAATTGTCTATTCGAATCCACCCACATCTGTTTTAACACATTCCTGCCCATAGGAATATAGCAGAGTTCTTGCCCTGAAAAATCGTTGGATATACACCCATTGCTAGGGCCTTTTGAAAATCGGGCATAATTAGTCCAGCACCAGTATCAGCATTCATATGTCTTGGGCATACCCAACCTAATATTTCTACTCAGGCTTCTAGGTCTCATTAGTCCAAATGATATGCTCGGAAATCTCCGCGTCATAGTGTCTACCAAAATCTGTATTCTTAAGTGTCAACCAAGTCCCCGCTCCTTAGAAAGTTTATATCCTGCAGTCGTGAGGCGCCTATGCGTCCACTTTCGGTAAAATACCAATAGAGCGCGGCTATTCAATCGGAACCCCTACAGCATCGGTTTGACCAATAATACGGAATGGGCCGTAAGACGTCCCTAGTCCCAAACTGCTTAATCTTCAGCCCCTACACAAGAGCCGCGTAAGTGATCATCGGCCTTATAATGAAGGCAAGCGACCAATACAATACACTTGGCCAGAGACCGCATGTCCATGTTCATGTGCCACTGTCCCACGGCAGTGCAATTGATTATTTCCCTCTCTTAAAGCAAAATTTGCATGGATGCATACATAAGCAAACTTGCTGAAACTAGATGTGCAATACTACAAGGATAACATGGCCGAGCTTGGGCCAAGGACGTTCTAAGTGTCTCATTTATCTAAACAGATGAAGGCTGAAGGATACTGTGACCGCCATTGTTTATTACTATTGCGCTGGCATCCCAGCAAAAAGCATGGAACTGTCACTCAGCGACTTTAACAGAAGTTGTCAAGATGCCGCGAAAGAGGAGACCATTCAGTTCCTCCTGTTATCTTGTGCGGAACTAACCAATGTTCAGCTCAGGCATTTTGGAACTAGAAGGAAGAAGAGTTTGTTGGACGTAACCAGCGTAAGCCTGTCGAATCAGTCATCCTTTATCACCATGTAAAAAGAGTTAAGATATCCGACCAATAAGCTATGCCACAATCTACGTCATATCCGTAGCTGTTTGTTCTGCTAAATCGACGATACCAGTGAAATTTTCCAAAAGCACCCTTGAGTTTATAAGGTCTATTTTATTCGGCTTTATTTGAATTTAAATTAATTGAAATCAGCAAGTTTTTTCTTTTATTCAACAACACAAAGAATCTAAGTGGTCTATGTTTAACCGTTGCAAGTATTTTCTCAGTTTTAAAAGACACGGGCTAAGAAACACTCTGATTATGGTTACCAAGAACTGTTGACTTGGCACCCATGCTGAGAGAATAGAATAAGCTTTAAACGTTTTTTGTAAAAGTTGTTTAGATGCAAAGAAAGAAAGAAGTACCCAGCACTACAGATAAAATAATTCATCAAGGAGAGCGTGAGGTGACAAATAGACTTAGGACGGATCGGTTAAGGCCAACTATATTATCTTATCTAATCTCTACAGTCGAACAGATATGAAACTGACCAAAATCCAGAATTTTTAAAATTACCCAGCCTGCAAAATTGAGCAATTATCAGACAAAATTCTGAATTGATTCGTACGGGTATACTAAAGATTTTTGTTAGACATGTCTGAGATTTTTGGTGTATGGCGTATCTGTAGGACTTCTGATCGATACCTTACAGATATCGCTTTGTTTTTTTTACAAAGCAAAGCGACGCGATGGTAGACTACAATACACAAGACGTCAGTTTTTAATATATTTTTTAACAAAAATGTTTTAAAGGATGTTTTTAGTCGAAAATATTTGTAAAAAAATTTTGTTTTCTTAAACAAATTTTTATTCGATTTTTCTTTGAAATTTTCTCAGGTTTCTGTTAACTATTTTGGCTACAAATTTTCTGCGACATGCTGATAGATTTGGTGCCAACCACTTCATATATTTTTCTGGTGGATATCTGACAAAATTTCTTAAGAATTCTGGCAGTTGGCTGCCGTTTCTGTTAGATATCTTACAGATGTCGGCCAATTTTGCTGGCTGGGTAATTTGCATTTAGACCAGCGGTAAGTTTTTCAACAACATTAATTTTGAGTCCTTTCGATTTGAAAAAGCGACAGTGCGATTTAAGCTTTGTAGATAGTTGCATTGGTGTTCATGATTCTTAATTACATTTGTAATTAATCTAAGTCCCTTTTATTCTTACCCTTTCTCTTTTCTGAAATTAATTTTATTAAGAAAAACTCTCTTCTTTGTCTTATTAACAATTACACTAAAGTAATAATTATTTGTTTCCTTTTATTTATTTAGTTTTCTTTTAATTTTTACATGATTTTGTTGTTGTTATTAAATTTATTTTTCATTATAGACACAGACACACACAAAAAAAATTAATGTATTTTTAGGTTAGTTTTCTTATTCAAACTTTTTTTTCGTTTTGTTCAAGAACAGCTTAGAGCATGGAAGTTTAATATTAATTTTATTTATTTTTATTTTTAGTTGTTAAGTTTTGTTTTTGAGTTTAAAAAAGTTTAATTCATTGTGTTGAACATGTTGTGTGTTAATATTTTTTAAGAGGGATGGAAGTTGTATATAAACAAAGTTATTTTGTAGTTTAAGAATTCCCGTATGATTTTATTACATAATTTTTTTGTTGGTATTTGCATTATTTGGCAGCATTCTTATCTTTTGATGTTGTTAGTTGTTTTTTTATGAATTTTTCATTATTAATTTTACCAAATATCAGTTTAATTTAAAAGTAAAAGAAAACTTAACTTTTATTTTTTTTATTAAAAAAGAATACGGACTTAAAAAGAAAATTTTAAATTAAAATATGTCAAAACAATTACTTTATTTCTTTGTTTCCCCTTCAATACATATTGGTTTGTCTGAATTTTGATTTTAAAAAAGGTAATGTTGTTTTTGCAACTGAATAATTTTTTGTATATGAAAAATTAAACTTTTTAGAATATTTAAGTGTTTTTATATTTATTTTTAGTTTTTTTTTATAATAAAAATTTTGTTCGTATTTTTTTTTATCTAAAAACTATGATAGAATTTTTTCTTCTTTTTGTTTTTGTTTAAAATTTGTTTACAAAAGAAATTAACAAAATTTTATTAATTATTTGTTTTAGTTTAAAATAAGACATTAATTTTAAAAATTCACTACTTAATTAGGTTTAATTTTAAAATAATTTAATGTCATGATTTAATCTAATTTCTTCGTAGTCTGATAAATTATTTTTACTAGAATAAGGAAAGAATTCTTTAAGAAAAACTTCAAAAGTTTTGCTTAAATCTAGTTTTATTTTTTATATTTTTAATTTGAATTTTTTAATAATTAAAAAAAACAATTAAAACAATAAAGCAAAAAAAGTTAAAACTTTGAAAAAATACAGAAAAACTGTTTTTTAAAATTTAGAAAACTAAGCCCATTCTGCCAATTATCGGTTTTAAAATCACTTTTCTTTTTAAATTGTTAAATTTGCAAAAAAAAAAAATACACCTCTTTCTGGCACCCTTTAACATTTTTTATATTTTATTTTTCCTAAATATTTAACTCAACTCGTATACATTTAGATTTTTAAGGGTGTCCCAATTGGCAGGGCTGTGATTGGTCTCTGTTTTTGCTGTAAGCTATGACAACAAAAAATACTTTAGGGTAAACATAAGCTGTAGCACTTTATAAGACCACTACCCGTTTTTACTGCCTTAAACCTATTTTAAAATAACGACAACTTTGTGGTCAACAGTTTTTGAAGAAATAGAGTAATTAAGAAATAAAAAGGAAAGGCATAAGTTTTTCAGGCAAAAAATTTTCAATAGTTTTGGCTCCCTATATATTTTACATTCGTTAAAATATTTCGTGGGCGCAGCCTATTTTAAAATAAGCCAACACAAAAGAGTACGCGTGGTAAAACTTCTACAGGATAAATGATTAATAACCACCTCTCTAGCAAAAGTCTATAAACAGATATACCATAATATACTGCTTCAATAATAGTATCCAAATTCATCCTAAAACTATGCATGCTTAAAAATTAGGCGTGGCACCTAGAACTATATATCATTAAATATATCGCCACGGAATAGTTACCCTTAAAATATTTACACTGAGAAACTCTTTATTTATCACAACATATTTGTGTTTATAATCTCTGTAATAGTAGGCGTGGTATCACCCATATAAGGTTTCCATAAAAGGACTAAAAATTTGTTATAATGTAAATATCTGGTCTTAAACTTCTATGAAGTAATAGCAGTCAGAGTTCTTCTCCTTTTTAAAAAATAATTATATAAATAAGTCCTAGAAACCCGCTAAAAATTATCTAAGTTCTTTAAGAGAAATAGTGTGAAGAACATAAGTTATCAAGCTGAAGTAAAAAAAACCAAAATATTAATAAAAATTTTAAAAAAGTGGTCGGCATCGATAATACTTTTGTTTGCATTAATCCTTAGCTTATGTTTGTTTTCCATTTGAATAATTTTCGTCTGTCTTAAGGAAAAATGGGGCATAAGTCAATAAAGATTTACAGAAGATGACGTATATCATCAAAATCTGTTTCATATAACAAAACTACAAGCTCTATCAAAAAACGTATGTTTTTCTCAATACAATCGGTTTTACCACCAAGAAGAAAACAGTAGGCGTTAGCTGAGAAGTATAAGCCCTTAATGGATTATTCTTCGTGACGTCACTATCCCAATATGCTCATAAAGCCCGTGATGTTGCAATCTTTTATATATCATTTGTGGTTTAAGTGGGTACAATTCTTTAAAAGAACGAAGAATCTTCTATTAAATATAAAATAGCAAACAGTAAAGAGATAATATAAGACTTTTTAATTTAAAACACTGTTGGGCATTCTGCCACGCCGCGCAAATTCCCTCTTTTATCTTAACTACACGTATACAACGCATTAGAAATTTTAAGTCAGTCTCAGATTAGTTTTCAAACAAAGTGGTCGATTACCGCTTGTTTGTTTAATTACACTAACAACAATATAGAATTAATATTATCTAAAACTGCACATATACTAGAACAAATGCGATAATATTAGTCGGCCTATCAATGGTTTAAAATATGCAAATGCAACTAAATCATTACCATTTGCAATGGTATTTGTGCTGTTCAGACACTCTTGAGAAACATACTCTAATTGTTTATTCCACATTGTTGTTTGTTAAATTTAAATTACAAGCAATAACACAACCGGCCTTTTTGAAGTCTCAAAAACGGCTGAGCTATGTTTTTTAAATCTCCACAATGTGCGTTCACACGCACGTAAGTTAAGAGAAAACATAGAGAAGCAGCGTCCTGCTTTTGCCTTTAGCGGGTTTAAAAATACTAAACAATTAGAAATCAGTTTTGGTTTTTGGTAATTTTCTTAAATATTTAAAAACGCCCAAAATTATAGCAATGGGCGTGGCATTTCCTTAACAATCAGCTTGACATGCAAACTTGCGTTAATATAGCGATCGGCACACGCATACATTCTTATGGTTTGATTGTTTGTTTTCGAGCGTAATTATTTGTCTCTTATGGCACTAGGGTCACCAAAGTTGAAGGATTAAAATACGGTAGAATTGCATTGAAAAGTTTTGGAATGTAATATTTAAAATTAAGCCGCTTATGTTAAAGTAAAATTTTCTTAAATGCGAAATAATTTTGACTCTTAGTTTTGCCAAATCTCATATTTATATATTAATTGTATATTGAAAATATTTAATGCGGATTAGACCTTTGACATTTTTACTACTTAGCTTATTTCTGGTTTTGCTTTTATTTAATTTTTTATAACAAAAATTAGGACTCGCAGTTATAAGTTAAGCCAAGCATTGAATGTAATTTAAAAACTTGTCCGTTAAACATTTTGAAAATCCTAGCTGGTCACACTGGCCGTCTAGCACAAGAGACTACAAAACCAATTTTTGTATTCTTACTCTCTTCAATGCTCAGTGAGCACGCACGTGCATGTGGGGTTTTGCGGTTCATTGTTTTAATACTTGAATGTGCGTAACTCTTCCCTAATATGTACTGCACTATGGTTTGTTTGTCGTCTAAAGCAGGCATAGGCACCCAATATATTGACATTTGCAATCGTACATGTGCTGCTCAGGCTATTCCATTTTACATTGTTGTTAGTGTAATAAGAAAAAGAGATAACTCAACCAGCCCTGGTACAATTACCTTACAAGGTAGTATCGATTAAACAGCTGACTATTTTTTGCTCCAGTTTTCCACTCTTTAAATCTGTCAAACAGTACGTTTTTTGACATAAGCGAGGATTTTTTTGCAACAACTTCATAAATTTGGTATCGAGCTTGTTGTTGTTGTTGCCGTAGCGATTATACCTTGTAAGGTAATTGTACCATGCAACCAGCCTTTTTGAAGTCCCAAACAAGACTCATTCATGTTTTTTAATTATCCACAATGTGTGATCACAAATACATAAGTTAAGAGAAACCACACACGCGAGGCGCGCAGCTTTTGCCAATAGCTAGTATAAAAAAAGGAGAGAATCAAGATAAGTGGGTAGACACAAGGCATATCCATACAAGGTGGTCGCAAGAAAAAATTAAGAGAGTCGTTCTCTTACTCTTTATTTTTTTATATGAAGTTTGACACTAAAATTGAAAAATTTTTAAAGTTTAGTGTCAAACTTTATGAAAAAAAGGAAAGAGTAAGAGAACGACTCTCTTATTTTTTTTATTTCGACCACCTTGTATGGATATGCCTTGGGTAGACAGTTTAACAGAAAAAACTTAGAGAGAGAAGACAGTACAAGAGATAATTTAAGGCTTTTTGTCTTTTTAGAACAATTAAAATCAATTTAATTGATCTTCCATAAATAACTACTTTTAAAAATTTCCTCTAACCGTTTTAAAAAATATTTTTTAGCATTTTAATTTTTTTCCAGTTTTAACTTTAATTTCCTTTAATGCTTTAATTGTTTTCCTTTTTTTTTTTTTGCTGCAAATTAAAACACTTTTGGTTTTTGTTTTCGTTTTTTTGCTTAAAACCTTAATTAATAGTAAATTGTATTTCATATAGTTTATTTCTAAGAGTTTTTTTTTATTGATAATATATTATCGTATTGTATTCGTTTTACTAAAATTATCGATTAATTGGAAATAAGACGTCTCTAAAAAAAATTGTAAAAGTTAAATTTTTTTAAATGAAAAAACATTAGTAGCACATGGAAAATAGCAGCAGAGTTAGCTATGAGATTTGTTTATAGGCCAGCTACTTAAAATAGTTATCAGTGACGCAAAATTTCCAAATGTGTTAAAAGTTCCTAATTTCTTTTAGTTTTAAAATTACTTTAAAAATGTTTTAACAAAATAATATGATACATAATATATGGGGGATTTCATGTCAAGTGACCCAACTTTTAAAACCGATGGCTTTCGATTGGAAAGAAATTTGGACCAAAGTAAGTTCTTGCAGAGAGTAGTTTAGACACAATTTTTTAACACGATCGGTCAAGAACTCTCTGAGCTAGAGGGGTTCAAAATTTGACGTTTTCGGCAAATAGGTGTTTTTTCTCATACATGTAGTTTATTACCTTTTGCTTTTAACAAAATTCGTCCCAAATACTTTCGATAGATTTTTTTTCAATCTTCCAGAAAAAAATATTTTTAAAATTAAAAAAATTTTTTTTTTTATTTTTTTTTTATAAAATAATTAGAAAAAAATTTTTTTTCCAAATGTGCGCATTTTTTTTTTTTTTTTTTGCTCAAAAGAAAGCTTAGGTCTTTTGTTTGAAGAGCTTGTAAGTCGCTTAGTGGGATGCGAGTGGGATATCTATAAAAAATAATGATTTGTAACTCAAGGTAGAGGTTTTCCAATTTTCGCGTATATTCTATTTTGATTTTTTTGCTATTTATGTAAAAATTTTTTTTAAGCAAAAAAAAAAATTATTTTATGCTAAGAAACAAAATAATTTAACCTTTCCGACGGTATGCATTGAAAATAAAGTCTCATACACTCGACACTGCATTACCAACAAAATGGTAGGCCTCTGGAATAAAATCACTTTTATATGGTAATGTCTGAACATATTTTGTTAATATTTTCAATGCATACCGTCGGAAAGGTTAAATTATTTTGTTTCTTAGCATAAAATATTTTTTTTTTTTGCTTAAAAAAAAATTTTACATAAATAGCAAAAAAATCAAAATAGAATATACGCGAAAATTGGAAAACCTCTACCTTGAGTTACAAAACATTATTTTTTATAGATATCCCACTCGCATCCCACTAAGCGACCTCCAAGTTCTTCAAGGAAAAGATCTAAGCTTTCTTTTGAGCAAAAAAAAAAAAAAAAAAAAAAATGGGCACATTTGGAAAAAAAAATTTTTTTTCTAATTATTTTATAAAAAACAAATAAAAAAAATTTTTTTAATTTTAAAAATATTTTTTTCTGGAAGATTGAAAAAAAAGCTATCGAAAGTATTTGGGACAAATTTTGTTAAAAGCAAAAGGTAATAAACTACATGTATGAGAAAAAACACCTATTTGCCGAAAACGTCAAATTTTGAACCCCTCTAGCTCAGAGAGTTCTTGACCGATCGTGTTAAAAAATTGTGTCTAAGCTACTCTCTGCAAGAACTTACTTTGGTCCAAATTTCTTTCCAATCGAAAAAAAAAGTTGGGTCACTTGACATGAAATCCCCCATATATAAATGCAAAATTAGCACATTTCTAAATAAAAGTCATAAGGTCATACAATTTTTAAATTATTATTTACAGCAATGGAGAAGCAACATTCTTATTAAAGTCAAAAAGCTAAAAGTAGTTTGAAGGTGTAAAGAATTTTAAAAAAACATTTTTCTGTGAGTTGTGATTAAGATAAAATTTTTTGCAAATGTTTTGAAATTCTAAAAATACAAAATTAAAACATATTTATTATTTAATTTTCTAAAATATAATTTTAATTCAAATATTTCCCAGAATATGTTGGACAAATACTTATGGGGTTTAATTCGTACACAGTATAAATAGCATGAAAATTATGTTCAGATCATGCTTGTTCTTACAAGGTTGGTCTTAAACTTATTGTTGTGGCAGATAACAAGGTAGCCATATTTTCTTATAAAATATATTTTTTTTTCGTTTAGCACAATTGCTTTTGTGTTTTCATATCTGCTTTGGCATATATACAGCATATCACAGCCATATGCGTTACTGATTCTTTCGGCGGTATGCTTATCAATAACTAACCAGTCGATAGTATAAGAAAATTGCCTAACAGCATTTTTAGCAAGTGGAATATTTTTAATTACATCAAGATAAAAAAATCAGTTCAAAACCTGATATGCTATAAATATTAAAATGCAAGAAAATTAGGTACTTTGAAACCCTGGAAATTATTTCATTCAATTAAGTCTAAAGACAGCTTGTAATTTAAAGCAAAGCCAAGGGCAGTAATATTTCGAACTTTTGTAAAACATATGTAGCTTTCTCGACTTTTAAAAAGAACTATACGATATTTTTTATTGCATTGACAGCAATAGATAACTTTAGATTCGAAATTGGCCTAAAATACTCTCATTGATTGTTTACATAAACGTCAATAGCAACTGCCTTTTCCATTTTCCAATGGCATCAAAAAGATTATTTTCAAGTTCTGCCTGCTCTATAAAAATCCTTTAAAGGCAAGCAAGATCAAAAGTATTTTTAAATTAAGAATTGCTCTTTTGTAAAAACACAAGTTGTTACATGTGCTGTAAACAGTTTAATAAGACAGTTACTGAATAATAGTAACTAACAGAAACTGTAACAGATGTCGTATGTCTCATTATTTTTCTGTAATTTTGCTATTTTGTAGCCAGCATTTAAAACACTGGTTTTAAGGTTTTTTTTTAATTTTTGTGCTGTAAGCAGTTTAATAACACAGTAACAGCACAAAGTAACTAGCAGAAACAGTAACAGATGTCGAATGTTTTATTATTTTTCTGCGATTTCGCTATTTTATAGCCAGCATTTGAAACACTGGTTTTAATGTTTATAAATTTTTGTGCTGTAAAGAGTTTAATAACTCGGTAACATAATGATAATTACTAACAAATCTGTAACAGATGTCATATAATTTATTATTTTTCTGTGATTTTGCTATTTTATAGCCAGCATTTGGAACACTGGTTTTAAGGTTTTTCAACTTTTGTGCTGTAATCATTTTAATAACCCAGTAGCAGCACAAAGTAACTACCAGAAACAGTAACAGATGTCGTATGTTTTATTATTTTTCTGTGATTTTGACTTTTTATAGCCAGGATTTAAAACACTGGTTTTAATGTTTTTAAATGTTTGTGCTGTAAACATTTTAATAACACAGTAACAGCATAAAAGTAACTAACACAAACTGTAACAGATGTCGAATAATTTATTACTTTTCTGTGGTTTTGCTATTTTATTGCCAGCATTTGAAACACTGATTTTAATGTTTCTCAATTCTTTTGCGGTAACTGGCATTTCTGCTACTATAGTCATGGTTTTAAAATATTTAATTTTTAAAGAAACAAATCAAAAACATTGCTAATGGTAGTTTGGTCATCAGTTTTTTAACTTTGTTTGCATTTTCAGCAGCTTTTTATTGCTTGCAGAGAAAACTGATTAAGGTTTAAGATTTTTACAAAATTATTATATCCACACAAAAATGAATTTAATGAAAATTTTAAAACATAAATTTAATACAAATCGGACTATTGACATATTTTGCAACGTCGAATATAGGGTTTGAAATGTTCGAATGTTCATAATAATTTTTTTTAATTAGTTTAGCTTAGCTATTTATGTAGCTCTGTATAGTCAAAATAGCTGCTTAGCTTACATGCTCTTTAAATTATTAAGTTGTTTTAAAACATAAAACTTTTTAAATATAATTCTAAAATTATTTTAGAAAATATTATGAACATATTGCCATACGATGCAAAACATAAGCCTTTTAAATATAGCGTTTGCTAAATTGCTCTACTGCCTGCTAGATATATTGGCTATAGTCGGCTCAAAGCCAAGGCTTTATATGTATTTTAAAAAAATTAAATTTAGATTGTTGCAATATGTTTTTAAGATGTTAATAAAATATTTAACAAATAATATTTTTAGTTAAAAATGTGACCTTATGACCTTATAGCAAACCTATTTATGAATTTTATTTTTGTTTTTTTTTTTATTTTAATTACAAGTTACTAGATTATTTTCTTTAATGACTACATAACTAGATAAAGTAGTTTTTGGTTTGGATCTCTTAATGTTTTAAATTTCAGCGCCTTAAAAAGCACCTTAACACCTAAAGAGATGAAGATAAATCCAAGAAGAGACATACACTTAAAATGAAGCCTCTACCAAATAGGTGCCATCCATAGGTTGATTGCTTTGATTATTTTGGGCATTGCTGGTGGCGGGCATGTATTTCCCACATGCCTGTGAAACATCGAAAATTTAATAAAAATTTAGATTTGAAACCAAGTTTTAAATTAATATTACCTGATAACGCTGTGAACAGCAGCGGCCACAACATGACTGAACTAGACCCATGGCACTATTAGTTGAATGGGCTGGACTGGCCATCGGTGAGGGTGAACGTGGTCGCTTAGGCGGGCCACTAAAAGGAATCTCCAGCTCAACAAATTCACGATCCTAAATTTTTTTTGTTATTTAAATTTTTAATTAGTTAAATTAAAGCAAAAATGAAAAACTTATTTTGTTTTGTTAAAAAAACAAAAAAACACAAATACAAAAGCATAATGTAAGTAAATTCTTTTTTTTATACAGTTTTTAAGCAATGGATAACAAGAACAACATTAAAAAATACATTTTATAAGGTTGTTTTTACAATTTGTTAAAATCAAAAATATTAATTAACGGTTTTTACACATACACAGACAGAGTTTTTAAAAGACATTTTTAGAATGATTTTTCTTTTAGTACAAAAAAGAATTGGTTGGTGAGTTGTTTGTTTCTAAAAACAGGGTGATTTGACTTTTGGTATACAATTTTGAACACTTTGGTTGAAATGATATACAATTACATATGAATTTATAAATTTAGACACATATAAAATTACATATATTTAGTAAGAAATAGTTACAGTAACAAACACTATGAGTGAAAGTCATTCAAATGTTGCAGGGGTTTTGCTGATTCGAACTTATGATTTGTGGTCATGATTGAATAAAGCAGAGAGAAAAGGACTGCAGAAAGAGAAAACGAACCAAAAAAGAGTGAATAAAAATAATAAAAACAAAAATAATAAATACAAAAATAATAAAGCTAAATAAAAAAAAACTAAGAAATTATAACCAAAATTATTTTTAAAAATGTCCAAAAACTGTAATTCACATCTGGCAAGCCTATAGGTTCCATATATAACGGCCCTATGCTTCTTCTAGAAAGTAAGGGGAAAAAACTAGACGCCGAAATATATCTTTCACAGGCTTAAATACAAATAATAATTTCTATTTGTTCGGGCTCAGGTCCGTTATTGTAATTATCATTGCTTAGAATGTACATTTTAAATAAAATTTAAGTAATTTGGACACAAGTCGAGTCTAAGGTATATTCGAACCCTACAACGAATTCTCATCGGCACTCTTTCCAAATTTATTATTTTTAAAAAATGTTTAACTAAAATTAGACTACGGGAATTATTTTCACATTCTTTATTTCTTAGACCAAACATACTCCATATACAACCTTTTGTTATCTTATCGCTAAGTACTTCAACTATTTACTGCTAGTTTGGTTCATGACATCCATTGGATGTCACTTAGTCTATTTGATCATAATAAAAGTAAATAATAAAAGTAACTATTGATAAGAGAACATAGGGTTGTATATGAAACTTGGATGGGTCTTACCTTAAAGAATATAAATATAATTCTTATATTAAACAAGAAAAAATATTTGCTTGAATAGGACATAGGACCTTCGACGGTTTTGAATAGAAAGATCGTTGATGATCATCATCAAAAACAATAGGCTTCGTTCTATTTTGTTTTAAATTTTTTCATAATGTCTTTTAAACTTTGATCTCTAGCGTGTTCACAAGAATGTATGGACACCCAGTCAGACGGACGAACGGGCGGCCGGACATACTTAAGTCGACCAAGGAATTAATTCTGACTCGATCGATCTCAAACCATTACTTTTGGGCATAACAAACATCTGCGATGTCTTCTAAGACGTTTAGCTGATTTCAATAGAGAACAATTCGTCTAAGGAATAGAGTCCTGACTCTACTGACTCTCTAGTCACGACTCTACTCCTCAGACAAATTATTCTCTATGGCGATAAGCCAAACGTCTTAAGAGTCCCGTCACCGCAAAACCACCACTGCGTAATCTAAAAAGATCCTGGACAAAAAATTACGAAGAAAAATGTGATCTACTTGCAACTCATTTTAAGTATGTCTAATACGTGCACTGACGTGAGAAAACTACCGGTCATTGTTGCTAGACGTCCTGTAGAAATACGTTTCCGGTTTCTAGCTGTCGTTGAACCTAATAATAATTTTAATGCTAAAAAGCTCTTGGCTTTGATAAAATAAGCAATAAAAAATGCTTTTTAGGATACCTTTTACAGCAAAAATAAAAATTAATTTTTCTTTTACGCCATATTAAGACTTACACATTCCCCGCCAATATTGAAAGTTGCTTTAGTGAAGATGATTCATAAGACTGAAAAATATCCTTTGAACCAGCTGATCCTGATTATGAATGACAACAACTTCCAAATTGGCTTTAAAAGTCAAAATAGTACCATCAAACAAACCCACAGGTTGGTACAGGTTATAAGAGAAGTATTGTTTTGCGTTTTTTCCAAAATCTCTCAAGCTTTCGATAAAGTACGGCATGAAGGCCGGTTAAACAAACTAAAGCTGAACCACTTAGCCAGTGGACTAAAACAAATCACCCTATTGGAAGATGCTCTTATATTTGCAAATGGCGGCCAATGTTAAATCTGTTTTGACCTTTGTCAACCAGACAGAGGTAGAATATAAGTTAACAAGCGATACACTCCCCAAGAACGCAGAATAATCGTGTCTATTTTTTTTGCGTAATCAATTAGTCTGTGGCAAGGCATATCGATACAAGGTGGCCGCAAAAAAAAAATTGGGAGAGTCCTTCTCCTACTCTTTGCTTTTTTTATATGGAGTTTGAAATTAAAATTGAAATTATTATTCAATGATGCGTCCAATTTCATTTAAAAAAAATAAAAAATTAAGAGAGCTGTTGCGGCCACCTTAAATCATTATTTCTTGGTCTGTGGTGTTGGTGCAGCGCGAATTTCGTCGCCAATTCCCCGGTCGTCTTGCACCGACTGCGCAAACACTGCGCCGTTTGGTCACCAACCTTGAAGGGAATGGGACCACACGATACGCTGCCAAGAGTGGCCGGCCGCGGAACACCTGTTCTGTCGAGAATATCGCCGATGTTGGCGAGGATGTCGAGCTGTATTCAGAAACATTGACCAGATGCCATGCCTCGCGATTAACCATTAGCCGGTCGTCCCTAAGGCAGGTCAAAGACCTGTGCATGTTCCAATACAAAACCCATTCTGTGCATCAGCTGCTGCCTGTCGACCGCCAAACGCTTCGCAAACAACATCGGATGACTTCTTTGGCCCACCTTGTATTTGAAAAGTACAAAGCCGGTCCAAAAATTATGATCAAATAGGGAAACCACTTGTATTTTTATTAACCAGTAGGTACTGCTGCACCTTAAGGTACGAGGCATTCATCTAAATCGCCGCGTCATATGGATACGAAGTTGACACATATTGAACTAAAATTTGCCAAATTCATTGGCTTAGTGCTTAAGACTCTGTTCTTTTCGTTGTTTGTAAGCTTTTGCTCTACAAAAAAATTTGGTGCTACCGAATACAATAATAGGGCACTGCTTCCACATTTAACATAGAAAAAAATTCAACACCGTCAAAATAAAATCCTAAGAATGATAACTGGTGCTTCTTGGTATATTAAAATTGTCAACATTGACAAGAATCTTTAAGGTCCACTAGTAGAATGCGAAATACTAAACTATGTGGACAAAAACTTAAACTGGGAACACATCCAAGTTCTCTTGCTCAAAGCATCTGTCAACATAGTGGACACACTCGTCTCAAAAGAAGGAATACTATTGCCCTATGATGATGAGAACTTCAATTTTATTCTGGCACTTTGGACTAATATAAATTATTCTTAGTTTAAAGATTTAAATACTTATCTTTAGTTCGCAAAACAGAAGAATTAATAACAAAATATATGATCTTTTATGCCAAAGCCTTACTAATGGCTACTTTGTCAACTATACAATAATATTTTCATTTTAGTATTGGAGTTTGGTTTTTGATGTGCTGCATTAAGCCCTGTGAGACTTTTTTTCATCATATAGAGCTCAAAATTACTGAACTGAATGAGAAGTTTTTAAACATGTATAATAAACGTGTATGTATTTAAACTTCAAACCTTAAAACTGTTACAAAAGAAATTTAATTACAAATTGGTTTTACAAAAAAATATTTATTAAACATATAAGATATAAAAAGAGTTTTTACAAATTAATTAATTAAATTATACAATAATTAAAACAATAATTAAAAACAAATTTTAACAATCATTTAGGGTTTTTCTTTAATATTTTATACAAAAGTCAACAGGGTTTTATAGAATATAACTTAAAAACTAATTATACCAGTTTAAATATTTAACAAATAAATAACAATAATTAGAATAATAAATTTAATATTATTTAATATATAAAATAATTATTAAAAATAACAAAATACACATAGATTTTACAAAATTAAAAAATTTTAAAAACACATAAAAATAAAATTTTTACGCACTTTGGTCAGGGTTTTACTAACATACTTTGCTATAGCAGTCTGCTGGGCTTATACGAATTCAAGTATTGAAAATTTTGATTTATTCCTAAATTTTTTTTTAATTTTGTTTAAATTTGAAAACATATTTTATTACATTTTTCTGGTTGTTGTTTAGTTGTTTTATTTTTTTGGGGATTTTTTATATAGTTTTTGCTTTTTAAATTAGATGGTATAAAAAATACATATGTTGTCATTGCTTTTTGTAATTATAACAAATGGTTGCTACATCTGTTTCCCCGGGGAATAAGGAATAAAGAAAAATTAAAAAGATAAATTAAAATAAAGAAAACTTTTTTAAAAAGAATATCAACTAAAAAAAAGTATTGTGTGGCATTAATAAAGAAAACAAGTGCTAAAGCTTAAAATAGCACTTAAGGACTTACCGTTGTTTTCTCTAAACATCGTAGCAAATGATGATGCTGTAGTTCAAATATATCCTCATCTCTTAAATGTTCATCCAGTTCAATACCAGACTCTTGGGCAGCCCAACGAGCCTCGGCAGCCTTCTTTTTATTAACAAATGCAGCACCCGAAGACGCTTTGGCAATACGTATGCGGGCCAAGCGGGCTTTCTGTAAACAATTAAATAAACCCAAAAATTAAAAGCAGTTCTAAAACGCCAATGTGCCTAGAATTTTAAATAAAATTTTTCCAATTCAAACAGCATCCACCACCTAAATACAAAATATTTTATATATTAAGAATCTAATTAAAAACTTAAAATTAAAATCAGTGCAAATAGCTAAAGTTAACATGCTTTTAAATATTTTTAAATTAGAAACAACTAAAATAGCTATATTCACATTGGTCTTTTTATAAACTCAGCCATCTGATATAGCCGAGTTGTTTTCGTACCGTAAATATTACAGCAAAAATACTTTAAGCCGGGTTTTGAGAAAGATATTTTAGTTTTTGAGAAGAGAAAACGTTACAAAATTTTAATTGGACTGTCGAAGCCCCGAATATTTTTTTATTTTTATCCGTATTTTTATTCAAGAAGTATTTCTATTTCTTCGAGTGATTAGGGCAGCCGTAGGGGGCTTTTCCCTAATTTTTTTCAAAGTTGCGTAGAGATTTCTACTCTAATTTTTAAATGTTTGTATAGCAACCTCCTTAGCTGATAGGTGTAGGGGGTAAATATGTTTGGGAGGGAAAATTAATGAGGGTCTGTGGTACATTTTATTCCTCGAGGGGCGATTCCTTTTACCTGATTTTTTTAATTTGTATGGCAACTCCCTTAAGCCGTAGTGATACGGATTAAGTATCTTCTAGAAATATGTTTGGGAAGGAAAATTAATAGGGGACTGTGATACATTTTATTCCTCTAGGGGCGACTCCGGGGAAGTTGTAGGGGGTTTGACCTTATTTTTTTTAATTTCTATATATGTCAACCCCCTTAGGTAGTAGTGATACGGAGTATGTATCTTCTAGAAATATGTTTCGAAGGGAAAATTAATGAGGGTCTGTGATACATTTTATTCCTCTGGGGGCGACTCCCTAGAAGTTTTAAGGGTTTTTACCTTTTTTTTAAATTGTGTATGGCAACCCCCTTGAGGCGTAGTGATACGGGGTAGGTATGCTCTAGGAATATGTTTGGGAGAGAAAATTAATGAGGATCTGTGATATATTTTGGTTCCTCTAGGGGTGACTCCAGGTATAATATAGGGGTGGAGCTTTTACCTTTTTTAAAAATTTTAAATGGCAACCCATTTAGGGAGTAAAGATAGGAGCTAAGTAAGTTCTAGTTATATATTTGCAAGGAAAAACTAATGGGAATCGATCGTTCACTTTATTTCTCTAAGGCCGGTTCTGGGGAGGCTATGGGCGTTTTTACACCATTTGTGTAAATTTTGTGTGGCAACCTCCTTAGGTAATGAAGATAGGGGGTTAGTATATTCTAGAAATATAATAGGGAGAGAAAACTCACGGGGGCTTGTAATACTTTTATACCTCTAAGGAGACCCTGGGGAAATTGAAGGAGTTTTAACCCTAATCTTTTCAAATTTATTATTACAACCCTGTTAGGGGCTGGAGATAGGGGGTAAGTATGTTTCACAAAACTGTGTGGTAGGAAAAATTGATTAAGGTCGATCAAACATTTGGACTTTGTAGGAGCACCCTGAAAGCTGTGGGAGCGATTTTAAAAAATTTTAAAATATTAAACTTTGTATGGCAACCCTATTAGGGGGCGGAGATAGGGTATAAGTATGTTTAACAAAAAATTTTTTGAGGAAAAATTAATAGGAGCCGGTCTTATATTGTCACATGTAGGGGCAATTTCGGGGCAGTTGTAGAGGTTTTTATGTTAAAACTTTAGAGAAATAAACTGAGGTAGTCTTGGATTTTGACTTATATATCTGTCAGTTATCAAGCGCTTTAGCTGAATTTCATCATCGATAATTTCGCAGATACTTTTGTTAGTTTAAAACCACTTACGATATCGGGGATCTTACAAAAGTTAATTTCAATTATTACCCGGAGAGACGGGCAGATGGGCAGATGGACGGACCGACGAACGGACATCTCTTAATTGACTTCCCTTTTCCATGGATATTAACGAAATTACAGACGGAATGACAAACTTATCACCCTTATCACTTATGGGAAGGGTATAAAAATTAAAGAAATACTTTAAAAATTTTTTATAAAAAAAGGTATGCTTTTTAAGAAAAAATATGCCAAAATATGTTATTATAAGCAAAAATATGCCCTAAAAAATTAATGCAAAAATATTGCGGAAGATCCAAAACAAAAGCTTATAAAGGGTAACAATGATTCCTTTGTAATTTAAAATGAAAAAATACCAAAAATGTTTTAAAAACAGGCTTTACATTAAAATATGCTCTTTAAGGAAAAATATGCCAAAATATGCTGTTATATGCAAAAATATGCCGTAACAAATTGAGGCAAAAATTTTGCAAGAGTTCTAAAACGGATGAATAAAAACATTACAGGTTAATGCGATGCACAGAAATAAATATGATTTTGCATATGTTTGGTTGCCCTGGTCATCAATAACCAAAATTCTAACAAGTTATTTTTAAAACTAAAAAAGCTGTCAATATTTTTAAAACTACTTAGTAATACAAATAAGTTAAACAAATGTTTTTTTTTGTCTCTAAATTTAATTGATTATATAAAACAAAAAATTAAAGATGCGGATATATTAAGTGTATTTATAATTTAAGTTTTTAATATATTGTAAATGTATTGTAATATTTAAAAATAATAAAGTTATAATATTTTATTCTAAAACATGCCTTAAAATAAGTAGTAATTGCTTAAATAGTGAATATAAGTATTTCTTACGATTGCTGAAAATTAATTAAAATAATTTACCATAATAAACTTAAAAGATAGATAAAATATAAAACTTGACCTAAGGCTAGTTAGATGTTTTCCTAAAATCTCCTTTAAAATATCAACAGCCAAAATTTAAAACTGTTTTGTTTTAGTTTTGGGCAAGAAATTTTCAAAGAAAACATCCACTAGACCTAAAGATAAGAGTAAAATTTTCACAGTACTTAGTGAATATTCGACTCTGATTTATAAAAAAAATCAATTAGCAATAACACCACTCAACAAATAGAAAAGTATTTGTTGTTTTTTTCGATTGAAGCGCAATACAGGGTTCGGAAATAGTTAAAGGCTTTGAGAGGAAAAAGTTTACGTTTACGTTTTCTTTTTACAGCCTTTTTTATTAACAAACCCCTTTTGATCACGGTTCAATCTGCACAAAGAGTGTTTTTTTCCGTGGTTTATTTAATGTAGTTTCTTTTGTTATTTTTTTCGCTTTAAATATAAATCATTATATTAAAGCGATTAGGTATTATGAGAATAGTTTTTGGAATATTTTTTATATTCTTCCCAAAAGATAATCGTTTTGTAGATCAGATTTCTTTTTGCTATTCACATAATACTTCAGTTAGAAAAATGTCTTTAACAAAAATGTATTAAGAGCAAACTAAAGTTTAAGCTAAAAATAGTAATTTCTAAGCAAAATATATGAAATTTTCTTGTAGTAGTAAAATTCATATATTTTAAGTGCATTAAACCAAATTACTAAATAATTTTTAAAAAATGTGTCAAATATTAGTAGAGAATTTAAATATTAATTTAAGAAAAAAAAATAAAGGCTGTAGTAGGCAATTGTTAAAAGAGCTTGCTAGTAGAAGGCAAATATTTACAAAAGTAGAGTGTAGGAAAAGAAAAGCAGAGAAAATAGTAAAATCATATGTTTAAGGCAGGGTGGGGGAAAGATTTTCTAAATATTTGAAAAACCTTGTACGGATGTCTTGTGCAAATTTATATTTTTAAACACGTAGAGGACGGTCTACGGGGAACAGAAAAATGGTGTACCTCAATTCATCATTTTGGCGAAAGTAAAGTGGTGGCTCTGGACATATCTAAGGCGTTTGATAGGGTCTGGCACTGTGCGCTTCTATCTAAATTAATTGCTTTTGGTGTCGGTGAAAAATTTTCTCGATTTACATCAAGTTTTCTCAGAGATCGCACTATTCATGTTGTTATAGATGGGATCTCTTCCAACGAGTACAAAATCAATTCAGGGGTACCGCAAGGCTCCGTCCTCTCTCCTACCTTATTTCTTATCTTTCTGAATGACCTTCTATGTCAAACTTCGAATCCTATTTATTCCTTTGCAGACGACAGCAGCATATGCCATTCACTCGTTTGACCATAGATCTAGCTTTTTAGAGATTGGTGCTAGGAGACAGAGTATGAATGTTGATCTGATGGTAATCTCCAAATGGGGCCGTGCGAATAGGGTCGATTTTAATGCCCGTAAAACCCAATGTTGTCTTTTGACACATAAACGCACAATAGACGATGCTGCCTCGTCTGTATTAATGGATGATGTAAGTATTAAAAAAAAGACAGAGACTCTTGATGTTCTGGGCATGAGAATCCAGTGCGATGTCCGCTGGACGGAACACATTTTTCTTGTGTCGAAAGAAGCATTGAAATGTCTTGGTTTTCTTAAACGGTGTAGGAATTACTTTACACCATCTGATCTTCTCAATATTTATACCACCAATATCCGACCAAAAATGGAATGCAACTCTCATGTATGGGCTGGTGCCGCAAAGTCTATTTTGGGGCTACTTGCCCGCGTACAGGAACGAGCGAAGATACTCATCGGCGACGTTGTTGTATCTAACCGTCTGGATTCACTCGAACACCGTCGTGATGTAGGGTGTGTTTCGTTGTTCTATCGATACTATAATGGAATGTGCTCTGAGGAAATCAGAGATTTTGTTCCCGAGACCCGGAACTTTTTGCGTGATACACGTTTTTCAAGAAGAGCACACCCATACGTAGTCGACTGGCCAGTGCATCGCACCACTCATTACAGGGAGAATTCCTTCTTCCACCACAATGCAATGCATGGGTAGGGGCCATCCCCTAGAATTATTTATTATGCAAAAAATTTTGTGAAAAATTGTTTGGATCAATGAAGCTCATTTTTACTTAAATGGCCACGTCAACAAGCAAAACTGCCATTACTGGTTTCCAAAAACTTGCATCCCTTGATTGAAACATCAAAAACCATTGCATTGCCCCAGGGCAACTGCTTTGTGTGCCTTATCCACGCATGGAATAATTTTTAATTTTCGAGACCAGGCGACAAATGTCAGTGGAGAAAGTTATTAACGCATGATTACGGAATTTCTTTTGCCAAACTTGCCAGCTCTTCACACACGTGGTTTCAACAGGATGGGGCAACTGTACACACAACCAAAGCTTCGATGAATTTGCTTCGATAAATTTGCTTCGGGGAAAATTTCCCACAAAAACTGATCAGCCGCTTTTGGGATATCCCATGGCCACCGAAGTAGCCTGATCTTGCTTTCCTGGATTTTTTTTTATTATCATCTGAGAAGACAACAAAAAAATCGTGCTTTCTACCTCCCACTGCCCGATATTTCAAAGCTAGAAGAAGCAAAGCTATCTTTCGGAAGTTAAATTAAAAAATATTATTCGGTTGGAATCGTATAGATGATTATTAACAAGACCACCTGACTAGATTATATTATCATTTTTTTTATTTAGTTTTTACTTTTTTACTTTTACTGTGAAGGGATGAACAATAGAACCAGGAGGTCTCCGACCACGAATGTATTATAAAGCAGACTGATTGTCTTTATTACACTTTTATACCTGAATTCAATATATTTCTGTAAGTGGACTTTAAAAGAAACTAGGTCCAGTTCCAAAGCAAAATTTAAGAAATTTCCCAGAGTTGTTTAAATGATCAGGTAGACTAAGGGTGCCCCGGGAGTAGTCTGTCAGCTTAGAGGTCGACAGTTTTATTTCAACAACAGACTCAGAATAATTTGATTCTTTATGTAATTCTTCCTCTCTAAACATTCTCCCCAATTAAACTTCGCTTTTGTTTTACATCAATAAAATGCCAAAGAAATCCGTAGAAAAACATATTAAATTCATTAACATCTTTGTAGCCCAAGGTTTGTTAAAGTTATAGTCAAGAAGTTACTTAGCAATAAGAAGAAGTAGAAAAGTTCTTAATAGACAGTTATACAATGACTTGGAAAATTTAAGCAGAATTAAGGCCTTAAAGCAAGCATTCAGTTGAAAATACTTATAAGTGTTATTATACATCAGGCCGTATAGCCTTTGCTTTGAAGCGTGCATTTATTTGCATTAAAAAAATATTTTTGTAAATTGTTATAGCATGATTAAAGTGCATATATTTAAGCAATATTTTTTTTATTAAAAAAAGAAATCTTAATAATAAACTGACACATCTTTTAACCAGCCTTTGACATTTGAATAAAATTTTTGTTGCTTAAAAAGTAAAATCGAAATTTTATATAGAAAAGTTTTTGAAACTTTTCTTCTAGAGACATTTTTCTATTGGCCGCAACCAAAAAACCACTTACTCTTTGTGCTTTTCGTTTATCAGCTCGTTGATTTTGATGATAAATTCTACTAAAGTTAGATACAATAACAGGTACGGGTAAGGCGATCACAAGGACACCACTCAATGAACAAACACCACCAACTATTTTGCCAGCTATTGTCTCTGGTACCATATCTCCATAACTAGAAGATTTAAGATTTGATTAAATACACACAATTATAAAAATACTGGCTTTTGTTTTTTCAAGTTCTAAAGTTTGCTTTCTAGGGCTGGCTAATGGAATACTTACCCCAATGTAGTCATGGTGACTATGGTGTACCAGAAGGCTGCTGGTATTGAAGTAAAGTTGGTACCGTTGACATTTTTCTCGGCATAGAACATAACGGTAGCAAAGATAATGATGGCCATGGCCAGTGAGAATACCAAGAAACCCAATTCGGAAGCGCACGATTTGAGAGTATAACCCAGGATTCTAAGACCCTGCGAGTGACGTGAAAACTTAAAGATACGAAAGACACGGAAGACGCGCAACGTTACAAACGCTCCGCTCACATCATCATTATCGGTGATGCCCAAGCCAATATAGTATGGCAGTATGGCAACCACATCAATAATACTCATAACACTGCGCACAAATTTACAGCGATCGGGAGCCGCAAATAAACGCAGCAAATATTCGGCGGTAAAGATCATAACGCAGGCTGTGTCCAAACAGAAGAAAACAATTTTGTAGCGTTCGCCACAGGGCAGTGTACCAGCACGTCCCGGCCGATGACCACAAGGCACCGTCTCCACAACATTGGCCATCACCGAAACAGCAATGAAAAAGCCCGTCACATAGTAAAACACCAGGGCAGCCGTTGAGGTATGCGGATTCTCAAAGGCCCGCCACATTTTCTGGCGTATATTTGTTAATTGCTGCAAATGCTGATCACCATTCTCTGACAACTTATCATCCATAAGACGTTCGGCATTCTCTCGTTTACGATCGCGATAATCCTCATAACAACAGTCACCTATGACATCTGGCAAAATGCCAAAAAACGCCAATTCCTCATCGTAACTGGTAAGACATTCATGTTTGGGATAATGCAATTTGCCCGTACGATAATAATTTAATATATGACGAAATATATCCGGATCTCGATCAAAGAAATATTCTTTGCAATCCTCATCATAGAAAAATTCACGTTCATTTGAGCCCAATAAGGTATCGGGATACTTTTCCAGGGTATTACGCCACGTTTCAAAGCGTCTGCCAGAGACATTTATTAAAAGCTTTTCGTCATCGGTTTTGCGTCTATCTTTGGGTATGGGAGCTGGGGGCAAGGGATGGGTGGCTATGGGCACCCAACCAATGGCCGCCGCCCGTGCAAATGGCAGCCAAGCGGCGACCGAGGCCATGCTATGTGGTGGAATGTTTCAATACAATACAATTAACCAAATACCCAAAGAGAAGTGGGCAGTTTTTTTTGGTTTAAAGTCCAAGATCTTTAATTTGACCAAAATTTATTTTTTTCTTAGTTAATGATTTTCTTATTTTCCAAAATTGTAGTCGAAGCCAGTTTGAAGCGTTTTTTTACTTTTAACTTCTTTTAATTAAAATCAACTTTTTTAAACTCTCTTCTTTCTTTCTTTTTTCAACTCCTTCTTCCTTTCTTGGCCTTCAAGTTCCTCTTTTTCTTTTATGCATATTGTTTTTAATTATTGCTGGCATCTTTTTTAATTTTTTTACATTTTTAAGCTTAAATTATATAGAAAATTAATAAAATAAATTTATTATAAACAATAAAAAAAACCTTGACCCTTTAAAACCCACTATTTTTGCTTTTAAGAGTCATATAATTTCTATGAATTTAACCCACAATTTGTTAATAAATCAAAGCCTTTAATTGCCACCACCACCTCCTACACTGTTACCCCACAAAAAAAAATTCCGAACCACACAAGCCAAACATGTTGCAGACGTTTGATTTTTTCTGCCTAAACGGACTTTAAGCAAAAAAAGAAAAAATTTGTTTATTTTATTGTATTTATTTAAACAATAATTAACAGTATCGAAATTAAGGAAGCGATAAAATTTTCACAGAAAAGGTCATAAAAATAGCACTTTTCTTATTAAGTTCTTGGGAAACGAAAGGCAAGTACAATGTATCTTTAAAAAAAAAAAGCTTTAAAAAAGCGTTTAAATGGGTTCCTAATGCTACGAAAAAAATTCCACTGAAAGAAAACAAAAAAGCTTCCCAAAGCTCTCTGAATACTAAAAAGCTAAGGCTTAAACGAGCTTTTAAGCGATAGTTTTTATTTTGAAGCTTTGGTATTTTTGTTGCAGATTTTTTCTAACGACTTTCTACTTTTATTTTTGCTCTAGATAATGTACGAACTGACGGGCTCATCCAATCCTTGGACCAGTTTTAAGTTCCACCGGTATTGATAGACTGGATCAGTCGCAAGCAAGCGAGCAGAAGGATAATATACGGATTGTATGGTATCACAATTGAAAACAGTGTGGAATTTGGAAACCCACAAGGCTGCATTCTTTCGCCTATTATGTAGGTTACTGCAATATACAGTTTACTAGGGGCTTTCACTGATGGAGGTTTTTACCCAATTTGGTACGCAGACAATGGGGTTATACTCCTGAGGGAAATGGATCCGAATCAGCTTTGTACAAGGCCGGAGGAAGTCCTCAATATTTTAAGTGGCAGGAAAACAAAAATCGGTACGAACCTCATTTCTTGGGTAAAACGATCCATTGACATCCAAGAGCGTCAAGCCCCTGAGAAAAATCCTGGGTCGAAAACTAAACTAGAAGCACCAGTTGAAGGAAAACACAGCAAATGCCCACCGATGTTAGGTACTATGCAGAAAGATTAAAGGCGAAAATGTGGCCTACGCATGGCTAAACAAGAGCATAGTTAGATCGATACCAACCTATGCTAAGGTGGTATTGTGGACATCAATAGGAGGAAGTGCAACATTACGGTACTACAAAAGGTCAAACGATTTTAAGTATCCAATTTATCAAAACCCGCCTACGCTTGTGGCGTTATCCTTGACTAAACGGTTTCAAGCGACGAAAAACCGATTGAAAGAGGCTTTAAGTCTAATCATCAACGCATTTTGATACCCCTGGAGTTAAGCGGACACAGTGTAGTTTTTTCGACTCTATACCTTTAGTAAAGGTAACAGTCATGGTAGAACGGAACTGTGGGGCAGTTGCACGAAGGGACGTATTGCTCTTAAGGGGGAACTGGAATGTACATCCTTGTTAAAACTTAAGCGACCGAGATTTACTTCCGCTTTTATGACCACAAGACTGTCCTACAGGCACAGGTTAGTCCAATCACGAAGTCACTGTCCTGGTGCAGAGCACACGCAAACCCAAACGAATAATAACATCTTTACAAATAGACAAATGTCTATACAGGATATTATGTCTATGAAAGCTGGATCTAGGATGGTGGGGCAGTGCAAGGGGACGATAGATGACTGCTCGCAATATGGACAGGTTAACGTAACATGGGTGCCCGGTTATCAAGGATGGTCGGAAATAAATAGACGACTTATTTGGCAACTAAGGCTAGCGTGCAGGGGAAGGTTTACCTAGGAATCCCGAAGCCCTTTGTTGTGACAAAGCCGAGTAAAAAGAGTGGGCGAAAAATGCTCATAGAGTGCAACAGAATAACGAGACAGTCAGGAGATGGACGAGAATCTTCTGGGGCGACCCAAATGATGTCAGCACTAGGGGCATTCTAAAACTTGGGAAAGTCTGCGCTAGACAAGATAATGGTCATGCTGACGGTTCCCTCAAACTTAGGAGCACACCACAATCGGATGGTTGTTTCAAAAAACGGCGAGTGTAGGGCATGCGGGAAGGACATCAAAACGATGGAGTATTTTCTGTTTTAGTGCACGGCACCAGAGCCTGATGTTGTTTGCCTGATATTTTGCGGTGAAGAATGGAGGTGTTAAGGGAATTCATTTGCATCCCCATATTTATGTCAAGTTCTGCCCCGAGATTATTTTTCGTCCTTTCAACCTAACCTAACCTACTAGATTTCGGGGCAATATTAATACACTATAGGTTGTATTAATCATCGGAAGCTCTTTTTGAGCTATTTTAAAAACTTTTGGAATTAAAAATAAATATTTATAATTACTGTTATAACAAAACTTTAATTAAGGTTATGTTTACATTAGAAGTAATAAAATTTTCTTTGTTCTTAATTTTTTGGCTGAATTAAAACATAGAGACTATGTACCTATATCGAGGCAGTGCTGTAAGAGAGTCATAACTCAAAATTGAAAATTTTCATTTAAGTATGAAATTATGTATATTGTTTCTTTGCATACACATTAATGTATTATAAATTAACGTATTAAAAATTATTTGTTTACTGTCATGATGCTTTGTTAATATTAAACAAATTATTCATACTAACAAACAACAAGTTTACATACTAGAATTAAAAAGAATTGGATTTTGAGTTATGACTAACTTGCAGCAAAGTCTCAGTATGTTCATACCACAAGTACAGTAGCGAGCAAATTAAAAGCCACGTAAAACAAGTTTAATTGCCAAAGTTAACTAGAGTATACCAATTCACGAACATAGTAGGAGTGTTTTGAATTTGTGTACATTTTTTTTACGTCCAAAAATAATAATACGAGATCCACTTTAAGCTCAGAATCACTTTTGACTCGATTAAGACAAAAATATACAAAAATTTATCTGCATAAACTACGAATAGGTAATGCTACCGAGATATATAAGAGATTTAGCAGGACTTTAAACGTACTACAGAGCAGTTCTGGTAAAATGTCTGCGTTATGGAAAACAACAAACTAAATGATAGCAGGGGAAGTGGTTTTAAGACCTACAGGAAAAAAGTAAATAACAGCACCCATAGGTACGGTAATGATAATTTTAAAAAATTTTTTAAAAGTTATACTCGGAAATTAATATACTTTTCGACTTCAAACATATTGAAAAGTGTTTATGTCCTTCATGTCTTTAAATATTTGCAGTCCTTAACAAAACTCAACTAGTGAATCTTCCTTATCAAATAAGTAAATTAGTAAAGATATCGATGATTGTTTTATTAGCCTTAATGTACCTTATGAAAAAGTCACTCAACGCGCTTCTTTTAACTACCGCCAGACAATTTTTTTGACCGATGTGGCATAGGAGAATGACAAAAGCATATACCGCCCCAACTTAAAATTAAGCTGAAAGAGTGTACAAACCGATTGAAAAAATTGCTGGAAATCTACAGAATGGTATCTCTTAAGATATACTTGCAAGGTTTAAACTCGACTTTCTGGACAAAATATTCTCCATGGCGATCAGCTAGATGTCTTAGAAGACCCCTTATCGGAATACCACCACTGCGTAATCTGAGAGTATCCTAGGCAAGAAGAGATAAAGAAAATATTATCTGGTTGCAAGTCATTTAAAGAATGAATTTTCTCCCAATACATATATTGACTCAAGAAATACAGCCTGTTGTAGCTAGATGTCCTATAGAAATACGTTTCCGATTTCTAGATGCCATAGAGGCTTTCGATATGTGCTTTTAGGGTTGCATTGTATAGCAAAAATAGCAATTCTTTTATTACTTTCTTCATAAAACGACTTGAGCGTTTCCCGCCAATATGGAAAGTTGACTTAACAAAGATTGCTAAACCTGTAAAAGATCCTTCGAAAGTGAAGTCTTACAGGTTTATAAGTCTGTTAATAACTATATCGAAATTGTACAAAAAATTGCTTAATTGCTTAAATGGCAACAACTGCATTCCAAATCACCAGTTTGGCTTTAGAAGTCAACGTTATAGCATCGAGCAAACTGACATCTTGTTACGGGTCGTAAGAAAAACCTTGAGGAAAAGATGTACTGCTCCGACCTTTTTATTGATTTTTCTCAAGCTTTCGACAAACTATAACATGAAGACCTGTTAAACAAACTAAAGCTGAGCTTTTCAACAAATATTTTAAGCGTATTGGAGAAGTACAGAACCAGTTGAGAAATTATGATCAAACAGGGAAACCACTTAAGTTATTCTCAACCAATAGGGGCTGGTGTACCTCAAGGAAGTATATCAGGTCAAAATCTGAACTTGCTTTACACAACATATGTTCCAACCAACAGTTTAACACACACGTCAACGTTTGATGATGATACCGCTTGCCTCAGTATTCATAAAGACCCTAAAGAGCCCTAGAGAGCCTATTGAAACATCATGTAATTCAAGTAGAGAAATAGGCAAAGTTATGGAGAATAAAAATAAATGAACAAAAATGTACCCACCTAACTTTTACTTTACGCAAGGAAACGTGCCCCCAATCCCTACTAACAACCATACCATGCCTCAACGATTTGAGACGAAATATCTTGGCATTCACCTGGATCGTCGCCTTTCATGGAAACCACATGTAGATGCGAAGTTAACACAAATGAAACTTAAAACGCCCAAAATCCACTAGCTAATTGATAGAAACTCTGTGCTACGTCTTGATTGCAAACTTCTACTCTAAAACTGAATTTTGAAACCAATTGGTGGTACGGGCTGCAATTATGGGGCACTGCTTCCGCCGCAACATATAAAAACTTCAACGCCGTCAAAACAAAATTCTAAAATGGAAACCGGTGCGCCTTAGCTTATTAAAAACAGCAACATTCACAATGACCTACAAGCTCCACTAGTTAAAAGAAGAATCTTAACTAAATGGACAAGGAAACACATCCAAATGCGCTCGCTCGCTCAGACTCGTTTGAAGAGAAGAAGAAGAGGTACTGTTTTCCTAAGAAAAAGCCATTAGAATTGTTGTTTACTTTAATTTGAAAAATTAAGTTCTAGTCTGACACTGTCTAGACTAATTTATAACAACATTAGGCAAATAATATTATTTGTCTGCAGTTTAATTGCACGGTACTGTTTATAAAATCTTTTAAAAACACACACTCAGATTCAAATTGCTTATGAATACTTTGCTTGAAAAAAATGCATTATTTCACTTAAATTACACAAATCCTAAGAAAACAAAATTAAATGGAAAAAAATAATTAAAATTAAAATTTTCATTTAAAACTTAAGATTCCTGAAGCCGCTAGAAATTGGTCGAGAAAATGTAATAAATTTAGATTTTTGGTTTGTTTACATTACGCTCATGTTTTCAAATAAAATGTTGTTCTTCTAAAAACACACAAATTTGAAATGTTTACTTTGTAAAATGTTAAATATAAATTTCAGAGAAGAAGTTTTCAATAACATTCGCATGTTAAAAGTAATGATTGTTTGAGGCGATAATAATGTGTGTGAAAAAACGCAATTTTAGAATTATTTGAAATTTTTTTTTTATATTCTGTCTGTCTGTCTGTCTGTCTGTCCGATTGTTTGTTATCTTTAAGAGGTGTAAGAGATACGTTTTCTTCACTTGAAACATTAAAATTTGGTTTTTACAATTTCATATTAACTATTCACATTGTATTGTGGAGAATTCCTTGCTCTTAGATTTTGAAAACACATGGCTTGATGCATGTTATTTATTGGATTATAATTTATAGAAAAATAGGAAACATAAATTGCAAAGTCATAAATTTAAGCTATTTGAGAAGCGAATTATTAATAGAGTGATTATTTTTTAATTTGGAAACATTAATTGTTAAAAAAATAGGGAGTTGTAGTTATTTTTAAATAAAAACCCACTCCCTCACACTTCTGGTAATTTAATGCCTCATGTGAATCTCTTTAACACCACTAGGCTATAGCCAACTCATTTTAAAGACCTGCAAAGCATCCCTTTCTAAAAGGATTCAAAATATAAGTTTGCTTGCATATCAGAGTCCGGGTCCGGTGCCGGGTGTCTGCCGGCAAGATATATCACTTTGTTTTACCGCCATTTTGGTACACATTTGTCTTGACAGTTTATATTTGGCAGTCGTGAAGTAGAAACGTGAGCAAATTTATTATGAAAAAATATTCGCTAAACCAACGTGTTTTAATTGTTAAAACATTTTATCGAAATCAATCATCGATTACTGTGACGATAAGAAAGTTACGTGAAGTTTTTAGGAGAAACAACGTGCCAACAAGATGCACTATTTATCGTGTAGTGAATGATTTAAAAGAAAGAGGGACTGAAGCTGATAGGCCCAAACATGGATTACAACTTACTGCAAGATCGACTAAAACCATACTGTTGCTCAAAAAAGCATTCAAAACAATCCATCAATCTCAATTCGACGCCATGTTTAGGAGCTTTGTCTTCAAAGAACAACTTTGGCCACAATTTTGCAAAAGGATTTGCATTTGTTTCCATTCAAGATTTAGTTGACACAAGAGCTTCTTTTAGAAGACCATTAACGCCGCGGCCATTATGCCAATAGGATGTTACAGCTCGCCCATTACAACACCGATTTTAATGAAAAAATCATAATGACTGACGATGCACATTTTCATTTGAATGAATAAGTTAATAAACCGAATAGTCGGTTCTGGCAATGGAAAACCCTCAAATTATTTACTGCCACCTTTGCATCTATTAAAAGTGACAGTCTGGTGTGCTATTTGGTCAGGAGGAATCATTGGACCTTACTTTTTTGAAACTGAGAACGATGTAACGGTAACTGTCAATGGGGAGCGATATCGTCATATGGCTGAAAACTTTTGAATACCACAAATGCATGCTTTGGGCTTGGTTAACATGTGGTATCGACAAGACGGTGCCACATCGCATACAGCCAGGATTACAGTGAAATTACTACGAGACCTCTTTCCCCAAGAAGTTATTTCTAGAAACGGTGATTTTGATTGGCCTCTTTTGTCACCGGATTTGACTGCTCCGGACTTCAATTTGTAGGTACATCTGAAACGCAAGGTTTTTACAAAGAAACCAGAAACGCTGGGGCAACATAAACAAAATATTCGTATTAAAATAATGAAATGCCGCGTAAAATGTGTAGGAACGTAATTGAAAAAAGTCATAAAAAGGCTCGCATTTGTGAGGCTAACAGAGGCAGACATTTATATGATATTGTATTTCATACATAATTTTCGAAATTAATTAAAAAATTTATTAATATAAGATCCATTTCTCTTTCCTTTAATCAAATATTATAAGCTAACAAAATAGTATACCTTGCCGGCGGACACCCTGTATAAAGAACCCTACAAAAAATTTTTTTTTTAATTTTTCCAAATAATTAAAAAAATTTAACCAAAAAACCGGTAATTTTTTTTTAAGCACAAATGGTTTTGAATTATTTTTAATAACCAAAATTTTATCTGCAAATTTTTACCGCAGTCCCTGAATATAAAATACATTGACGTACATAGTTTAACCCAAGTTGTTTATATTGCACTTGTTTTCCCTTCCAAAAAAAACCAACTTAAAAAGCAACAACAACAAATGTTAGGCAAAGATTTCAAGGATTTTTTACACAGATACATAAATAAAACAAATAAATTTTGAATCAGTAAAACATATGCCTTCTTTGGTTTGTTTATTATAAACAACGATGTGGCAACAATAGAAAAATATCACAGATTTTGTTTATGCCATAAAAACAACAACAACACCAACAACATGTAAGAAAAAGCTTTATTTCTCTTGCACTCAATAAAACAAATAGCGGTAAATGAAATAACCGAAACTTTTTAAATTTTACAATATATATCACTTCACTGTTTTAATGTTTGGAAAATGTTTTCAAGGAAAAATGATTTGGGGTCAGTCCTACATCTGAACAATTCACAAGCACCCTAGAAGCTGTAGGGGGATAGCGGTATGTATGCTTTAGTAATATGTTTGGGAGGGGAATCTAATAGGGGTCGGTCGTAAACTTTAATTCTCTAAGGCCGATTTTGTGAATGTAATAAGTGTTTTTGCATCACCTTTATAAATTTTGTATGGTAACCCTCTTAGGTGATAGATATAGGGGGTAAGCATGTTCTAGGAATGTGTTTGGGAGAGAAAACTAATAGGGCAATGTGATAGATTTTGTTCCTCTTAGGGCGACTCTGGGAAAAATTTAGGGATTTTCATCTTAATTTTTCCAAATTTTGCTGGGCAGCCCTGTTGGGGGCTGGAGATAGGGGTAAGAAAAATTACTTGGGGTCTATCTTACATTTGACCTTTGAAGGAGCACCCTGGAAGCTGTAGAAGCGATTTAAAAAAATTAAACTTTGTATGGAAAACCCTGTTAGAGGGCGGAAATAGGCTGTAAGTACATATGTTCAGGCGGATACAAAAGAAGCCTTTAACTGGACAAACTGTTAGACATAAATGAAGATAAATCGGGCACATTTAATAAAAGTCAGCAAACAACATTGCAGATCTTCCGTGAAGTGGAACCTCAAGGATCTTGACGAACTGGTCGGCCTCTAAAAACATAGAACAGAACAATACTTAATGATTTACTAAAACAAGACAGAATATTTCAAGTCATACAGACAATCTGTTCTAATAAACTAGGTTGGAATCTTCTTGCAGAAACGCTATGCTCCCAAGTGGAGTAATAAAAGGAATAAAAAATATTATCTGGCCACCCTTTTTCAAAAGGTTCATGTATTTGTTTTTTTGTTTACTTCCTTAATTGTATATACAAAAATATGAAATATATTTGTAAAAGAAAATGTAAAAACCGAAATATTTTAACATGTAAAAAACACCACAATTTCTTTGTATAAAAAATATACCAAACAGCAGCAACGTTGTGCTAATTATTTGAAAAATAAATTTTAATTAAAACAAACAAAAACTATATGTAATTTAGTTTTAATTTTTATATGATATTTGTTATTAAACACCCCTCCTCCCCCTCCCCCCTCCCCCCATATTTCCCAGAACGCAACGCCTAAAAAAAAATTTAATAAAAAAAATTTTTTAAATTTGCGTTTTTTCTAAACTGTTTCTTTTGTTTTCATTTGTCGCGTTTTAGGAAATAAGGCGCCCTAAATTGTTCAAACTCTTATTAACAATGTGTATATGTTTTGCTTTCAGTCATTATTTAATTTCCCATTAGCAATAATTTGCAATTGCTTAAAGATTTAAATTTTTTAAAAAATTAATTCAAAAAGTTGTACATATTTAGAATGCAAAATTACCAAAAAAAACTTGTTTGTTGTATTCGTTTTTCGGTTAAGAATGACTGTCAAGGGTGGTAGTGGGTGGTTTTGTTATACTGAATGTTTATGTGGTGTTTGTTGTTGTTTATTAAGCTTTTGTTTGTCTTTTGAATAAAGAGATGCCACAGGGGTAAATGAAAGTATGCAGTTGGGGGAAATGTATATTAATGTTTACTAATTTTTAATTAAAACTTAGAAATCGCAGTTACAAAACCTTTTTTAATAGTCATATTCGGTTTCAAACTTATTTTTTTTTTAATTTTTTTTAATTCTGAAAAGAAATTGTTTAATTAATTTATCTTAGTAAATTATTTAAATATAACCACTAATTTATTTTGAATGCTTTTCTTGTACCCTTCACTATAGGCGGCAAGGTTGTATGTGCAAGATAACACCATTTTTTAAAAATCTTTAATTTCGGCGTGAAACATTGTGGGTGACCTGAAATAGGTTAAGTTTTATTAATTCAACCAAAACTTTGTAAGATTTGTATTTATGTACTCCATTCTTACAATAGATTTTTTTACGATATAAAAGTATTTAACATTTTAACCACTTCTAAGTATTTGCAGTGCATAAGTTATGAAGCAAAAAAATTTTATTATTTTTAATACAAACTATTTATATCTCGATTTAATTTGGTGAGAGCATATCCGCGTCATGTGCGTGTCAATCATTAGATAACTATTTACCAAAAAAAAATCGAAATATGTATATGTAACTTGCAATGCCATAAATCTAAGTAGATTCAGAATACAGGTTGTTTACAAATCATGTAGAAAAGTGTAAGAAAAGAATTAAATAAAAATCATTTCAGGCTGTCGACAGCTACAACAGTATCTGTGTTTTCGTATAAACATAAAGTAATCTTAATATAGAAAAGCCTTAACTAGCCCAGATTTCCTTTCTGAAATAAGGTCAATATTTCGTCTTGACATAAGTGGGTTAATTTAGTTTTGACTTACATATATTTTTGAAAAGCCTGCTGTCGTTTATTGAAACCAGAGTTGGGCAAAATACATGCTTTGCTGTTTTTGAAATACAAAATACAAAATACTTCTTCCGCTTGTATTTCAAATACAAAATACCAAATACTTTCAAGTCGAGTATTTCAAATACAAAATACAAAATACAGTATTTTAGTATCTTTTATTTAAAATACAAAATACAAAATACATTTATAACCATTAATCATGAACACTAGATTTTTAAAAGTTTAATCAAATAAGCAGCCTCTTGTTGAAGAATACATATATAAATCCTGCTAAAGACAACAATCTTTCTACAGGTCCTGATGAACACAAACTGGTGTTAAATTTAATGAAAAGAGTTCTCTGCAAGGCACATTCAACAAGGTAAACCCAAAAATTCGCCCTCTGCAATTCTTTTTTGTGTTTGAACGGTAGAATGTCAGAAAAATTAAAAAATTTACACAAAATTAAATTTTTATAACGTGAAAATTTCAAATTGATTTTAATCAGCTGGGCCCTTAATATTACCTGGTTAAATGTGTCGTGGTTCTCTGTATGTGCCTTGCAAGGCACATTCAACAAGATAAACTCAAGGCGAATTCAAAAAATTCCCCCCTGCATTTCCTTTTTGTGTTTGAACGGTAGAATGTCAGAAAAATTAAAAATTCCATATAAAATTAATTTTTATTTCGTATAAACGCCAAATTGATTTTAATCAGCTGGATTTTTAATATTACCTGAATGAATGTGCCTTGGTGCCTTGTATGCGAAAAACAAATTAAATTAAAAGTAAAGTAATATCAAGGCGAATTCTAAAATTCGCCCTCTGCATTTCTTTTGTATGCCCTTCGCATAGTGATAAGGGTATATATCAGTTTGTCATTCCGTTTGAAATTTCTTTATTTTCCATTTGCGACCCCATAAAGTATATATATATTCTGGATCCTTATAGATAGGGAAGTTGATACAGCTATGTCGTTCTGTCAGTCTGTTGAAATCAAGTTTCCGGAGTCAAATTAAGTGATACGGACCAGTTATTGGTGTCAAACTTTTGTAAATATCCTGGAGGCAATCGCTATTTAAAACAAGTAAGAGCGCTGTATTCGGCTGTGCCGAATCTTATATACCCTTCACATTGACCTTTCGCAATCCCAAACTTTTTTGCTTTGTAACCATTTTTTTACTTATGAAATATGTCTAATTTTTAAATTTGGGTCGGTGTCATTTTTTAACGCCCCACGGATGACGGGAAAGTTGTAGGGGTTTTATCCTAATTTTTACAAATTTTGTATGGCAACCCACTTAGAGGGTGGAGATACGGGGTAAGTATATTCTAAGAATATGTTTTGGAGGGGAAGCTAATGGGGGTCGGTCGTACATTTTATTGCCCTAAGGCCAACTCTGAAGAAGTTGTGGGCATTTTTGCATCATTTTTGTAAATTTTGTATGGCAACCCCCTTAGGGCGTAGAGATAGGAGGTAAGTATGCTCTAGGAATACGTTTGGGAGGAAAAACTAATGGGGATCTGTGATACATTTTTTTCCTCTACGGGCGACTCCGGGGAAGTTGTAGCGGTTTTTACCTTATTTTTTAAAATTTTGTATGGCAACCATGTCAGGGGCTGGAGAAAGAGAGTAAGTATGTTCCACAAAAATGTTTGGATGGAAAAAATAATTTGGGTCGGTCTTACATTTTACCTTGTATGAACACTTATACTAATAAAATTTTTGTTTTGGGTGTGTTTCAATAATATCAACATGACTGATTCTGTTTTTTTCTTTTTTTGTTGTTTTTTTATTATTACATGTAAAAGTATGTTCTTTGTTGTTGTTGTAGACTCAAAAAAACGAGGTAGTCTTGGGTTTTTGCTTATATCTCGGTCATTTATCGGCCGATTTTGCTGAATTTCAATACCGATTTTCTTGCGACTATCTGTGACAGTTTGATACCACATTCGGGTCTATGCGATATCGGGAGAAAGTTGATTTCAACCATAACACGGACAGATGGTCAGACGGACAGACGGACATCGCTAAATCGGCTTCCCTACATATCTATAAGGATCCAGAATATATATACTTTATGGGGTTCCAAATGGATAATAAAGGAATTACAAACGGAATGACAAACTTATATATACCCTTATCACTTATGTGAAGGGTATAATTAGCAAAATCGGTTGAATATTGACGGAGATATAAACGAAAAATCAAAATAACCCATTTTTTAAGACAAAGTCCGTGCATACATCCCTATATATCTCAGTGAATATAGTCATTCTTGCCACAAAACTTGGCACGGATACTCTAAAAATAGTGACCTCAAAAGGAAAAAAAAATTTCACAAAGAATCAAGGGAAGTGGTTTTTTCTCTGCAATCGCACAAATTATGTGAAATTTTTCTTGCGCTAAATCTTAGAAATTATAACAGCTATCGACCTACACTTTGGAAAAAAAATTTTTTGAGTGGGAGCAGGAGAAAGTGTAGCTCCCATACAAATTAACAATTTTTATGAAATTTACGATACGCTATATCTCGGAAACTATAAAAGCTATAGACTTCTAGTGTTCTACAAAAAGTAATTCGATGACAAGACCTACATTTCGGAAAAAAAGGTTGAAGAGGAGCAGGGGGACTAGAAGATCCCATAAAAATTAACAACTTTTATTAACCTTTTATACAAAATTTAATTTTTTTGACATTCACATTTCCAAATATCCGCTTAGCTCTTGATATTACCTAAATGAGTGAGACCTGTAAAAGAACGTGTCTTTCTAAGGCGAAAACGTGAATGAATACGAAGACAAAGTTTCCATTCTTTTTTTTTCTAATTGTAACATTTTTCAATTTTTCTAATGACAACTTTTTGTATAACAAAAAAATGTATTTTGCAAAAATGTATTTTGCCATCATAAGTATTTGAAATACAAAATACAAAATACTTTAGTGTTGGGTATTTCAAATACAAAATACATTAGAAGGTGGTATTTCAAATACAAATACAAAATACGTATTTGTATTTCAAATACGTATTTCAAATACAAGTATTTGAAATACTGCCCAACCCTGATTGAAACAATATACTTCTCTTTAATTCGTCAACTGAAATAGTGGTTTTAGACTAAATTTTGAAAGCTCATATGAAAACCGCAATGTGTGTGCGCCTTAAGCATGCTATACTTTTTTTGTTTGCTTTAGAAATGAAGTGTCACTAGCATATATCAAGGTGAGCATAAGTTCAGGCAAACAATAAGGCACATGTGATGTATGCAATGAAAAGCTACAAAGTTTTTGGAGAACTTTTGGACAAAAGGCACTAATTTTACTTTCTAACAATATAATTGAATATTTTTGGCCCAGGTTAAGGTCAAACGCAGACGATAAATTGTAGTTGTTTTCATATACATATGTTAAGTTTTTGTTTTTTTTTTTTTGGATTATGAGTCAAAATATATAAAGTTAATAGTCCTTGACTCAAATTGAGGACAAGAAGTACTTATTTTAGTACTTTTTTAATATATTTAATATTTTTAGTCTAAAATTATAAAATCAGGGCTGCTGATCGATCCAATTTTAACTCAAAACCAAATAGCAAAGTATTTAGAAAGTACTTTTTTAAACTTTTTGGTACTTTCTGCATTTTTTAAAACTTTATTCTAGAGATATTGAATTAACCCCGAGTAGGATCGAGACTCAATTATGTGGTCAAAAAGTACTATTTTTACATTTAAAGTATTGTTTGCATTTGTTTTTTATTTTGAGCTTGCATATATGAAATAAAGGATAATTGACCCATACTGAGGTCAAAAGTCAGCGAAAAATAGTAATTTGTACTTCATGTTAAGTATTATTTTTCATTTTGAGCATTGTGAGTCTAAAAATATAAAATTAAGGACTGTTTATCCAAAAATGTCAACTAAGATTTTTTTTTTTAATAGTAACCAGCACTCAGGGGATGGCCCCTACACATGCATTGCATTGTGTTGGTATCAGGAAAATAGGTTATGGGAAGGAGGATAAAGGGAGTAGTGTTTGTGGACATTTGATTTAAATTTCTCGATATTTACTGTGGCAGGAAAGACATCAGTAGGAAGTTCATTCCACATACGAACTGTGCGGCCGAAGAAGGAATTCTCCCTGTAATGAGTGGTGCGATTCACTGACCAGTCGACTACGTACGGGTGTGCTCTTCTAGAAAAACGTGTATCACGCAAAAAGTTCCGGGTCTCGGGAATAAGTTCCCTGATTTCCTCAGAGCACATTCCATTATAGTATCGATAGAACAGCGAAACACACCCCACATCACGACGGTGTTCTAGCGAATCAAGACGGTTAGATACCACAACGTCGCCGATGAGTATCTTCGCTCGTTCCTGTACGCGGTCAAGTAGCCCCAAAATAGACTTTGGGGCACCAGCCCATACATGAGAGTTATATTCCATTTTTGGTCGGATATAGGTGGTATAAATATTAAGAAGATCAGATGGTGTAAAGTAATTCCTACATCGTTTAAGGAAATCAACACACTTCAATGCTTTCTTCGACACAAGCAAAATGTGTTTTGTCCAGCGGATATCGCACTGGATTTTCATGCCCAGAACATTAAGAGTCTCTGTCTTTTCCACACTTTTACCATCCATTAATACAAACGAGGCAGCATCGTCCATTGTGCGTTTATGTGTCAGAAGACAATATTGGGTCTTACGAGCACTAAAATCGACCCTATTCGCCAAAAAATAATGTGTCTTCCAACATGGAATTAAGGACTATTGACCCAGATTAAGTACAAAACGTACTTTTGCTATATAAGTACCCTTTTGCATATATAAATATTTTTTAAATATGAAATTAAGGAATATTGACCTGGCTGAAGGTCGAAAGTCAATTAAGGAAACAAGAAGTAATTCTTTAAAATTTTGGTACATTTTCGCATATTTAAAAACCATAAGTTTAAAACTATATATCAAGGAATTATTGATGCAGAAGAAGGTCAAAAATCCGTACTCATAATGTTTTAACTAATAAATAAATTTCGTGTATGAAGTAGAGGATTAACTGCTAGTTTATTAATATTTTTTATAGGAGAATCAGAAGACTTTGGAGAGTATATTTTAACAGACGGGCGGCTTATGCCAGAAAATAAATTCGTCATTTGAAATAAAAAAACATTAAGTTAGCTGCAAAAGGAACAAAAATCTATGTTTATGGGAATCAGAGATGTCATTTTGGCTTATTTAGGTTAAAGTGTTAGTTTTTGTTCAACTTTTGCATATATGAATTCCTTGGTAATTTATTATAATTTTTGTATGCTTTTGTAACAAAATTCAATTTTTTTTATAATGTCCCATATCAAGTATAAAAAAGTTATAAAAAAGCGCCATATTGATTCGCCATATTGTGCAGCAACGAAAATTGTTTAATCAGTTACTAAACATAAAAATTAAGGTAAATAAAAATTGCAATATTTAATTTATTTTGTGTGTACTAAAAAGTTTACGACTTTTTATTTTGGATTTCCCTTTAATATGGCTACATTTGAACCTAACGGTTAGTTACGCTCTTTCATTCTGTTCATTTTGTTTTTGCTCTGTGTTGTTTGTGTTTTATTTCATTTTAATATTCTCTTTATAATGATTAATGTTGTTATTGCTGTTTTTGTTGCTATTTATGTTGTCGAAATTGCTGCTGCTTATTGTTGATAAGTTTGTTTTATTTTTTTGTTGTTGTTTCAAATAAAATAACATTTATGTGTCTAAGGTCAAATATGTTAACACAATGCAGCAGTGGGCCATGATAAAGTTGGCCATTTTCTGTTATTATTCATACATTAATACGTTTTCAGTTAATGGTTGTATGCAAAAGTTTGATACGGAGGTTTTTTATGGGTGTAAGTAAATGTCTTCCTTATAAACATATACATACAAACCTACTACTCGTTTTAATTTATTGCCATTTAAAAAAACATTTCGAACTAGGCTTAGCAAAAAGTACACACACATGGATATATAAGGACATGTAAGTGTGTGTGCGTGTGTCTATTAAATACATTTTCCTGTATGTTTTTTCCATGTATAGAAATTATGATTATGTTTGACTTCTTAAACGGGCTTTAGGGTTATGAAAACGTCCTTGCTTAGCCCCTTACCTATGAAGGTATTGACCTCAAGTTTTACCTATTAGAATTGTTGCAAAACTACTTTATAAATAAATCGAAAAAAATGAAAAGCTATGAGGGTTAGATAAACTTGTAATCGTCTTTTGTTGATGGTCAAGGTGTAGGTAGACTTTGATTTCTATTCTTTACGTAGATTATGGTGGTGGCTTTCCAATGACTTTGGTTTATCGTCATAAATTTAATTTTTTATATTAAAATTTTTCTATATTTTTTCACACTTGCTTGCAATTTTCTTTTTCACATAATTTTTAATTGATTTTTTTTATCTTCTTGAAATTTATGTACCATTAGATATTTTATTACACGAAGGCAATTAAAACCATTTATATGACTTTGTTTTCTTCTTTTTTTTATTTGGTTTATATTTTCCTTTAATTCATGCCATTTTAATTTTTAAATTCTAAATTCATTTTGTTTATTTTATTACATTTTTAATCACTTTAATATTTTTTTCTTTTAACTTTAAATACATACATAATTCCTTTAATATTCCCCGTTCCCGTTTTTTTAATCTCTTGAGCAGCAGCAGCAAATTTTCTTTTTTCTCCCAACGAAGCCAATTTTTTTTTTTTTTTTGCTTTTTCACTTTTTTCTGTTCTTTAGTAAAACTTTTCTTTTGCTATAGAATTTCATGGCTTTTCTATAAAAAAAACTTTAATTATATGCTAACTGCTGCCCAGTTTAGTTCTTCTATTTGCTTAATTAAATTGTTTTAATAAATTTATAACTTGATTTTAAATTTCTTATTTTTTTGTTTTTGATTTATGCAAATTTTTTTTTCTTTTTTCCCTAGCAATTCCGTAGTTTTTCTTTACTACTGTGCACGTCACAATTTGTTCGAGTTTATGCCACACGGACAATAAGCACTAAATATTTGCTGTGTACTCTTGAAAAATTTTCACAAAAAAGCTTTTAGGCAAATACGTACTTGCATGAAAGCTACCACAGACTTGTATACAAAAAGTAGTTTTTATTAAAATAAAAATAATAATTATTTTTTATTGTTTATTTTTTTTATATTTTATAATAATAAATAACACAAAAATTAAAAAATATTTTTTTGTAATTTGTTTTTAATAATTTTTTTTCACTTCTAATATCACAAAAGTTTTTTATGCTTTAAAATTGATTATAATTTAAAAAAAAAATATATGGACAAATATAAGTCTTTTAAAACCTTGCACATACTATGAAGTATTTTATTCTCCTTTCAGAAGATTTCCAAGCCCTTTCAAATCGAAAAGAAAATTCAGAGCTAAAGAGATTAAAATTATTTTAATTCTTTTATTTATTTATTTTTTTTTAAAAAAATACCTAATATTTTTATTTAAAATTTCCTTCCCCTTTCCATTGTGCTATTATAAGGTAATTATTTAAAATTTATTCATCTTTATAGTTCCGCTTTAATACAATTTTGAAATACCAAACATTTTAATACAATTTTTAATTTACATAAAAATTAAAATCTTTTTACCAATAATAACTTTTAAATTAATATACTTTATCTAAGCAACCCTGCTTTTTAAAACCTAAAAAATCTTCCCTGCCAAAAATCAATTTTATTTTGACAACCCAACAGAAGCCTTAAGGCGCCTGCTCGGTGAGCGTCAAGCCAAAATGCATAAAAACATATGTTCAATTGTACAAGCGCTCCCACAACCACCCAAGAGCTTTGCTATCACTGAAAAAAATCACAGAAAGTAGACAGCATGCAGAAAAAGCTTTTTAGATATTCATCTATAATTGTTGTTGTTGTTTTTTATATAAACAACTTTTAGGTTTTTTTTTGACTATTGACAGGTTTGAAGGATAATCCTTAAGGATAATTTTGCATATTTTACTGAAAATGAAAAAAAATGCCGCCTTGAAAATATATATTTTTTTTAAAGTTGGCAATTTTTCTATATTCAAAAGAGAGATGAAATAACATTGAGAGAATGTTTATTAAATAGTAGTGTTGCCACTGGTTAAACTGTTATTTCATAAGACAATTTTAAAGGCCTTGAAAAGAAATTAATAAAAAAATTAAATTAAAAGCTGTAGTAAGAAAACTATAAGCATAATTTTAATATTATTATACCCTTCACATAGTGATAGGGTATATATCACTTTGTCATTCCGTTTGTAATTTCTTTATTATTCATTTGCGACCCCATAAAGTATATATATTCTGGATCCTTATAGATAGGGAAGCCGATTTAGCGTTGTCCGTCTGTCCGTCTGTCCGTCTGTCCGTCTGTTGAAATCAAGTTTCCGGAGTCAAATAAAAAGATACACACCAGTTAATGGTGTCAAACGATCACAAATATCCCGCTAACAATCGCTATTTAAAATCAGCAAAATCGGTTCACAATTGACCGAGATATAAGCGAAAACCCAGAGTAACCCATTTTTTTTAGGACAAAATCGGTGCATATATCCCTATATATCTCAGTAAGTATAGTCACTCTTGCCACAAAACTTGGCACGGATACTCCTAAAGAAGGGACCTAAATAATGGAAAAAATTTTTTCAGATAGGACCAGGGGAAGGGGTATTTTTTCTACAATTGCACAAATTTGGTGAAATATTTTATGCGCTATATCTCGTAAACTATAACAGCTATCGACTTAAAATGTTTTACAAAAAGTAATTGCACGCTAAGGGCTACGCGCTAAAGAAAAAATTTTTTGGGTGGGGGCAAAAAAAGGGGTAGCTTCCATACAAATCGACAATTATTAACAAATATTCGATACGCTATATCTCGGAAACTATAACAGATATCGAAATGAAATGTTCTACAAAAAGTAATTGCACGCTAAGGGCTACGCTTTAAAGAAAAAAATTTTTGAGTGGGGGCAAAAAAAGGGGTAGCTCCCATTCAAATCGACAATTACTATAAAATATTCGATACGCTATATCTCGGAAACTATGACAGATATCGAAATGAAATGTTCTACGAAAAGTAATTATACGCAAAGATCTACACTTTAAAGAAAAAATTTTTTGAGTGGGGGCAAAAAAAGGGGTAGCTCCCATACAAATCGACAATTGTTATAAAATATTCGATACGCTATATCTCGAAAACTATAAGAGATATCGAAATGAAATGTTCTACAAAAAGTAATTGCACGCTAAGGGCTACGCTTTAAAGAAAAAATTTTTTGAGTGGGGGCGAAAAAAGGGGTAGCTCCCATTCAAATCGACAATTACTATAAAATATTCGATACGCTATATCTCGGAAACTATGACAGATATCGAAATGAAATGTTCTACGAAAAGTAATTATACGCAAAGATCTACACTTTAAAGAAAAAATTTTTTGGGTGGGGGCAAAAAAAGGGGTAGCTCCCATATAAATCGACAATTATTATCAAATATTCGATACGCTATATCTCGGAAACTATAACAGATATCGAAATGAAATGTTCTACAAAAAGTAATTGCACGCAAAGGGCTACGCCTTAAAGAAAAAATTTTTTTGTTGGGGGCAAAAAAAGGGGTAGCTCCCATACAAATCGACAATTATTATCAAATATTCGATACGCTATATCTTGTAAACTATAACAGCTATCGACTTAAAATGTTCTACAAAAAGTAATTGTACGCAAAGATCTACACTTTACAGAAAAAATTTTTTGGGTGGGGGCAAAAAAAGGGGCAGCTCCCATACAAATCGACAATTACTATAAAATATTCGATACGCTATATCTCGGAAACTATGACAGATATCGAAATGAAATGTTCTACAAAAAGTAATTGCACGCAAAGGACTACGCCTTAAAGAAAAATTTTTTTGGGTGGGGGCAAAAAAAGGGGTAGCTCCCATACAAATCGACAATTATTATCAAATATTCGATACGCTATATCTCGGAAACTATAACAGATATCGAAATGAAATGTTCTACAAAAAGTAATTGCACGCAAAGGGCTGAGCTTTAAAGAAAAAATGTTTTGGGTGGGGGCAAAAAAAAGGGGTAGCTCCCATACAAATCGACAATTATTATCAAATATTCGATACGCTATATCTCGGAAACTATAACAGATATCGAAATGAAATGTTCCACAAAAAGTAATTGGGCCATAAGGGCTACGCTCTAAAGAAAATTTTTTTTGAGTGGGGGCAAAAAAGGGGTAGCTCCCATACAAATCGACAATTACTATAAAATATTCGATACGCTATATCTCGGAAACTATGACAGATATCGAAATGAAATGTTCTACAAAAAGTAATTGCACGCAAAGGGCTACGCTTTAAAGAAAAAATGTTTTGGGTGGGGGCAAAAAAAAAGGGGTAGCTCCCATACAAATCGACAATTATTATCAAATATTCGATACGCTATATCTCGGAAACTATAACAGATATCGAAATGAAATATTCTACAAAAAGTAATTGCACGCAAAGGGCTACGCCTTAAGGAAAAAAATTTTTTGGGTGGGGGCAAAAAAAGGGGTAGCTCCCATACAAATCGACAACTATTATCAAATATTCGATACGCTATATCTCGGAAACTATAACAGCTATCGGCTTCGAATATTCTACAAAAAGTAATAATCAAATAATTCATACATTTTGGAGAAAAAGTTGGAGAAGAGCAGGGGGACTAGACATTTAACAAGTTTTATTAACCTTCAAATATGAATAATGTCGAAAACTTTTAAAACTCTCGACCTCAAATCTTCTTCATCTATTTCTATTATTCATACGAACGTTAAAATTTTGTTATTTTTTCTTTAAAACTCGCACAATGTTTTTTATTATATTATTTGCAGTACAAAATTACTCGGCTGGGTATATTTAAAGACCAATGTGAAGGGTATATAAGATTCGGCACAGCCGAATATAGCGCTCTTACTTGTTTTTTTTTAATTTTAATTTAGGCATTCTGAAAGAACTATAATTTTCTAGTTGCCCTTTGAAAAAAAATTATTTTCTAATAAAAAAATAATTTTCTTAAATAATATAACAAATATTTTTTTATTGTTTAATTCACATCTCAAAAATATTTTGTTGCACTATATCGTTAATTTTTTGTTTTCATTTGGTGGCAACGCTGTTGCATTTCCACAACAGAAAAAAATTTTTGTATTAAAAATTTTGTTTAATTACATATTTATAAAAAATACTTGTATTTTATATATAAATGTTAAATAGTGTACGTGTGTGTGGTTTTTTATAGTCATGCCCAGCCAAGCGGTTAATGCACTTTCCACTACAAAAGTTCTTCCAAAAAAAGTTGCCAGATTTTTAAATTTTGTGTGGATTTTCTTTTAAAGAATATATTTTTAAATTAAAGCTATTTTTGAAGTTTATTATTTTTTTTAATATAAGTTTATGTTAGTTTTAAGTTAAAACAATAAAACCTTAAGAAACGTGTATATTAGTTTTTGGGCTTAACATGGTAAATGTTTATCATAACTAATAAATTTTGCTCGAATAACGTATTATATGATTTTTAATCATTGGTTGAACTTAAGAGCAAACAGGTCCCCATTAATGGCAATCCTCAGCAATCATCCAAGGGGTCCGCATAAAAAGCTGAAAAAGGAAAAAATCAAAAAAAGGGTTCGTGAACAAGAATTTGTCGGAAGCTTTGAAGGATTCAGATTTATCTATTTCCTACCTTACGAGCTGGAAACACGATAGGGCTTAAATTAAAAGGGTCATTGATAGGCGTTTTCGTTTTTTGTAGTGTCAAGACACTTTTGTTGCACAAGTAAACTCAATCGGCCAGATGTTCTAAAGTTTTGTGAAACGCAGGTCCCTTAAAATACTGATCCGCAGAATTTTTATGTTTCACTTTCATCCACTCTTTTATCTCCACCTAAATGCTGGGCTGTCGATTTGAATGGACCATTCGACATGTATGATGTGGAATTAAGCTATTATTTAGTTTAACTCAAAGAAATTTTTCACACTCTGCACCGGGGATACCGGGATTGTGTACGAATTAAGGGTCTTTTAGGAAGAACACACCTATTTGGGGGCAACTGGCCCCTAAATTGTACAAAAATTTTAAGTGACGTTATTTAGTTTGCGTAAGCCTTCTTCTTTTCAATGAAATCATTTATTTTATACGTTTTCAATATTATTTCATAGTCAAAGTAATTAATTAAGCCAAATGTAGCATTTTTTATTGTTTTTCATAAATCGTTGAAAAGGGCGATTTTTACGTCTAAACATCTGGCGGCTCTTGCCTCAGTTCATTTTAAATGTTCCCGCCGTCCACGTTATATAATTCTGTAAAGTTTTTTACACCAAAAATAATATTTCTTGTTTTATAATTCTATTTTTGTAACATATTTATCAACCTGTGATTTGCTTTATTGCAACTAAAATTCTTCACACTTTCTATTTTTAGTTAAAAAAGAAAAACAAAAACTATTTTTATTTATTTTTATACAAATGTTTTTCCTACTTATTACATTTGTGTTGAGGAATTTCCACACAATTATTTTATTGACCTGACCTTTTGCTTTAATATAATTTTTTGTGAAAATTTATTTTCACTTTTACATTGGAAAATGTGCATGCTTTTCTGGTGATGTGTGTTTGAAACATGTTTGATTGTAAGTTTTGGAATTTTGTTGTTCTACTTAAACTGTTGGCAAGTTGCGTGTGAAAATTGTTATAAAAATATTTTATGTGGCTTTAGGATGAATAAAAAAAAACAAACTTTATTTGAGATACAATTACATGTTTATAATTGATTTAGATAAAAAGTTATATTTATGGATATTTAATTATACCCTTCACATAGTCGTAAGGGTATAAACTAGTCCTTTATTTATTTTGTAATTTCTGCAATATGTATTTGCGACCCCGCAAATTAAATACATATATTCTAGATGTTTATAGACGGGAAGTGAATTAAGTCGTGATCACCTCTTGAAATCAAGTTCTAGTCTAAACTTACGGAACGTAATGTCCAACTATCGGAAACATCCCTAATTTAGTTAAGGTAAGGGGGAAGTAAGGTTGAACTGGCTGGTCTTGTAGACTTCGCACAGACGTTTTTGGTCCCTTTCGCTTTCAAAAAAAAAAGAAACTCTAACTCAGTAACTTAAATCCAACTAAATCGATGTAATAAACTCAAAGGCTGCCCACGCTCTTAGCAAATGCCAGTTTTCTAGTTTGAACAGTGCTAGACATTCCTCCATAAGGAGTTTGCCCTGAAATGCTTGAGCGCTTAACAAAACCACATAATGTGCTTACCAGTGTACTTTACCGTAGCATCCCATTGCAAACCGCAGTCCAGCAATGGCCCGTTATCATTTCCACTAGAAATCTAAGATAACTCCTCCAAAAATTACGGTAAAAATTTCGACGCCGCGGACTACTAAGATCTCCACATAATCCTAAAGACTCTTTATAAAGTTGTTAGATCTCCGTGTCTCTAACCCCGTTGCAGAATCTTTATTGGTATTTAAGACCTAGAGTGGAGCCCAAAAGACATTTTACTTTCTTTAAAGCGCCTCTGTCTTTGGACCTAGTAAACGTGTAGTTCTCTTACGGCACACAGTTTACCATCCTTAATCAAGGAGCGAGTAAAAATTTTTGGATTAGCCATGATTGCGGCCTGACTAACAATAAACATAATCCTCTGATAACTTCTACTTTTAAAGGAGAAGGCAAACGGTCATGTTGGCTATCAGAATTGCTGCAGGAGGCCAACCGAAATCATTAAAAAGTTTATATGACTCAGATGCCCAGATCTTGGTAGAAAACCACACCTCCAACTTTCCTTTTTATCTACGACTTATATATTAAGAAGTTGCAGGTCCTTTGGTCATGGAGAAGATCCGCCAACCAGCCATATTTCTCTATAGGTACACCCGACTTTCCTAAGGAACTCAATTTTAGAACCACAAAAACGCTGCCACAAAAACGCTGCAACATTTCGTGTCTCTAACAATACTGCCATGTATATATGGTGTCTGGGTGAATTGTACCATTTTCTCCAGACTTCCTAGTAAAACCCTCTCCTACCAGATAATTTGGTTTAAGGTCTATGAATACATCTAGCGATGCCATACGAGTGCTTCGTAGATCACAGCTGTACACAGTCTTACAAGTGGCAAATCGCTCTTTAGACGACTGTGCTTAATCAGTATGGTTCATCACAGAAGTATTCCATGAAATAATATAGAATTAGTTCTTCTTCTGGCGGAGCAAACCAAGTCTGTCTTCTCCGAATTTACCAAAGGCCACGCCTTTTCCGCCTACTGGCTTATCATTGACAGTGTAGCTTTTGTCACAGAACTGATCTTCTTGTAACAATTAAGGTTACATCATCTGCGGACTTTTGCGGCTCCGTTGACAACGAGAATTCAAAGCAGTGATTAGATTGGCCCTTTTTGTAGATTTCCTCCTCAGGCAATCAACATGCTTCGAGCTGACCCTTAAAATTGAAGTCAAAAATTCCTACCAAGGCCATCGTAATAAATATAAAGAAACTGGCCAACCTGTAATTATGCTGCTCCGGGTGTCTAGTGGCAGATTTATGCTTTCAAACTTTAATCAAAAACGTAAACTTTTGTTTAAAGCACTGAACAATAGAATGCAGATGTCATCCAGATTTTTCTCGTCGAGTTGAACCTACTGTTCAAAACGGAGCCTTGTGTTCTGATTCACACGTTGCAGTAAACTTCTTTCAATTGAGCTGATGAATATTTTCCTTTAAAGCCACGAAAGATTGATGGTTGTCATTAGAAACCGTATTTTTAAGGTAGCCCCACACAAAAATCCCTTGAAGTTAGATCGGGCGACTTCGGTGGCCATTGGCTGCCCCCAAAGCGACTGATCAGATTTCGGGAAAAAATTTTTCCGAAGCAAAATCATCGAAGCTCTGGCTATGAGTGTAGTTATCCCATCCTATTGACATTCGTCACATGGCCTTGAGAATTTTCGAAAAGAAAATGTTCCAGTTATCTCACACGTGGATAAGGCACACCAATCAGTTACCCTGTGGCAATGCAATGGTTTTGATGTTTTAATCAAGGCTTGCCTGTTCTTGGAGACCAGTAACGCCAGTTTTGCTTATTAGCGTTGCCGTTTAAGTGAAAATGAGCCTCCTTGCTTTGAAAAATGCGATATATCGTACAAAAACGCTCTAAGATCGTTTCAAAAAATGTTTGCGTAAATAAAAACCACTCTCATTCAGTTCATGGACAATTTAAATCTTAAAAGGATGAAACTTGAGATTATTTTTTAACATCTCATGAATAACCGCTTTTGGAAGTCCCATTGAGGCTGTTCTTTTCCGTATTAAAAGTCACGGATTTTCACGTAAACTGCTTTCCCCAATTTATTGTTTTCAGGATTCCCTGGGCTCTGGCCGAGAGATATTAATAGCCGAAGCAGTTGCGTGGAATCTTTGCACTAAAGAAAGGGTTAAATTTACCCTCAGCCCATCACACATTCGCCAAGTAACGAACTTTTAACAAACATCGTGACTGACAAACCCGCGCAATCGGTAATTCCAACAGCGCCACCTCATTCCCGCATAGTTCATTACTTTTTGAAATAATCGTATTTAAAAACATAATTTTGCCACCAGAAACTCTTTAAAAATGATTGCTTTTATCTGATTTAGCAAGTGATACAACCCTTGAAGACAAAGGAAGTCTCAACACTCTCTATAGATCAAAAATAGTCAAGAAACAGTTACGCGTTTGCCGTGTTGCACTTGCATCGGAAAGAGCCGGTCCAACCTTAATGGATTATCCCTAAAGTCTAAAAAACTGTGACAGTTGTTGCCACCAAACTTGGCACAAAGACTTTGAAGATGAAAAGCTAATTAAGGACATTTTTTTTGGGCAAGAGTATATAAGCAAATTAAATTCAGAAATATTTTTAGGCAGGGCTGGAACAATGTCTACATTTAAAATAAAATATTAGTTGGATATTATGTGCGTGGAGGAGCGGGTTCAAAAAATATATTTATTTATCCTTCCCTGGTCAGTACTGTTGGTAAAAAAAATGGTAGTCATGTTTGTAAAAAGTCTTAAAGATATAAATTCGTTAAAAAAAATAAATAGTTCGAACGAAATTACTGAAAAATTTTCTTGGAAACTTTACCATTTGCTTGAACTTCTTCAACCAATTTTGTGTCTCTGTCGTGTTTTACAAGTGAAAGTTCCCCTTTGTTTGTGCAAATAAATCATTTTAGCTTTGGAGTGTCACAGCGATTGAGTGTAAAACATTAGGTAGGTGGCCTCATCGTCATCATCATGTCTTTTAAAATCTGACACATTTTTCTTTTCCTATGTAGCATCAACTATTACTTTCAAAAACCTACAAACAGCCTTAAGCCAATAAACAAACCAACATATAAGAAAATATTTTTAAACTTAAAATAAATTAGAAAATTGACACAATAAGCCAAAGATGTTCTCACAATTTATCTTTTTAGCAAAACGGTGGTGCTGTTTCTAAACAAAATGCCCTTAAAATGTTTCAAGTAGTTCGACTTTTAATTTTTAGTGTCAACTACCAGTGGCTACTGCACGACATTTGAAAAAGGAAGAGAAAATAACTTAGATAAGCAAAAGAAAGTCTAGTTCTTAGTACGAGAAAAAAATATAAATTGTATTACAAGGCTTAGGGACATGTAGTGGAAGGCTTTTAAAGATTTCCCTTTTTTGTGAGCAATCAAATTGGCAACGACCACGAAGATGATGATACTGCTGCTGAATAATTTTACAATAATGACAATAACATTTTGTTTTCGCCTGCAACATCAAAACCACTGGAAACCACATTCATCATGATTGATAATAGAGACAAAAATGCAGGCATTATGAATATTTTTTTTCTTTAAGAAGAAGGAAAAAATTATGAAAACCACAATAAATATTCTGCCATCGAGAGAAACGCATTGATATTTTCATTTTCTTCTGGACGGACTGATGAATTTACTAAGTTAATAACTGTTTGCCTGTTTACCCGACCAAAAGTCAAAATAAGCAAATAAACCTCAAGAATAATGATTTCTGATTAATAAAGGAATGTGAAATAATATTTTTTGCTCTTGAAAGACCACTACATTATGCACAATCAAACACTTGATAGTGGCTTTAAGAAATTATGTTGGCAAGTGGGGCACCCTGATCCATGAGATGTAAGAGTTTTTGTACTAATTTGGTCTCCTTTTACTTTTCAATTCCCCTGGTACCTTTGAAGAATTTAGGGTATGTTAGCCTGGCTAGAGTTGGAAGAAAAAGCCCTAAAGGGTTCTAGTCATGCAAGATGTACCCTAAGTCAGCCTGTTAGGCGCTCCCAGCAAACTGAAAATCTCGAAGGAGAAGTTCAGAAAAATTCGGATAGGCAAATGAATTTCCTTAAAACCTCCATTTCTACACTCTCAAATAAACCACATCTGGCAAACTATTAGACTCTCGGCTGTGCAAAAGACGGGCAGTGATACAGGAAAAGATTCCCTTCCTGCAAGCCCTGTACTCACTGTTCTCTACATCGCTAGTTTAAGTGACTCATCTGTACACTCATCATGTGGCTTAGTTCAGACTTCCTAAGTCACATAATTTCCTAATTTTGACCTTATTTGAAACACCCGAGAAAATTCTCATTAATCTCCACATTGGTTCATTGCACCCTCTACGCATCCTTCTCCCACTCTTTTAGCTCGGCCTTCGTCGTAGCCTAGGGCTTTGTGTTCACCAGTTTAACCTCCTGCTGCCCATAACCCTAATCTAAAGAATGTTCTCTTCTTCATTTTCAACCATCCCTTAATAATCAGGCAACTTTATTATGCGTACATATTCATATTGCGACTAGTCATCTACCAATCTCTTCCACTGCAAGACCGTCTTAGATCCGGTGTTTGTAGACATAATTGCCTAATAGGCGCTTGACTGTCTGTACAGATATTTATGTCTGGTAGATATGCATGTTTCCTAAGCCAAAACAAACAGATATTTAGGGATTGATCGGACCTTCGCTTGTAGGACAGTATTGCGCAAAGCAAGGCAAAAGTAAATCTCAGTCTCGGGGTGTTTATCTAGGATGCCCAATCCTGCTTTCCGCTCCGCGCCTAAGCCATCCGAACAACAACACGTTTCTTCGGGCATTCGGCCCAGATTTTTATCCAAGCCGGATTGCCGATCTAGTAAAAGCGCAGTGCAATTAGCCTCTTCCTTCACTAGAGGGATTTAGTCGGACAACTCCACTGTGACCGTATAATGGTAAGACTTAAAGCTCCAGTCAACGCATTTCTCCGTCGCCTGAAATCGTTTTGCTTTAAAAGCCGTTTCGTAGCGTACTCAGGTTTTAATAGGCCTGAAACCCAAAGTTACTTACAAAGTCTTCGATTAGGCAGCCGTAATTGCTCAGCTTACGAGAAGGCAACATATACGCTGAATCTTTTGAGGGATCGAAATGTTGTATTTTCCGTCCATTGATATCCATTATACCACGGAAGAGTAGGTTTGAGCCTGTAGTCCTTACACATAGCGTTCAACATCAATCGCTGCCCTTTCCTCCAAGTTCTGCTTGCAATCCAGTGTTCGATCTAGGGTTACTCCCAAGTACTTGACACCCTCGGATATCAATTTCGTCCTACCTAAGAAACAAGGCTCGTCATAGTGTGCGATTTTCGTTTTACTGGTAAAATGACAAATCTTAGTCTTGTCCGAATTCGCACTCAGCCCTTAAGGCTAAACCCAGTCATAGAGGGTTCTTGGTTCTTTCGCCTCAGGAGTATAACCACATCGTCTGCTTAGCAATCTGGGTCAAAGCCTTCATCAGTTAAAGTATTTAAACATTAAACATTATGCCAGTCTAGACCTGTTAACGACTTCAGACGTGCTCTCAGGGCAATCATGACGACATTCCGGATTAGGTTCGGTTGGGTTCCGGGTTATTGTAGTGCTGCTGGTAGTGAGAGGTCAAAAAAATTCGTGACGAGGGAATCGGCTCGAGATATTGAGCTACGTAGTGAGCCAGTGAGATCACCATTATATTTTTATAATGGACTGATAGGTTCATTGTGGGCCAAACCTGGAAGAACAAGGCTGATTGCGGGATCACCAGATTTCTTTGGCCAAGTCTAGACAGGATAGGCGCTGCCCAGATCCTTTAGAAGAGCACGAAGGCTCTAAGGGCCATAATTAAGACTCTCGTATGGCACTTCAATATGAGATATATGAAGATAAAACAGGACAGAACCTCTCCGGATTTCTGCAGGATGTGAGGGGAAGAAGAGGAAATGGAGACTGTAGAACACCTTGCCTGCCACTGCCCTAGGCTGCAATTCTGCCCCCAAAGGTGGTTGGGAGGTCGCTTTTTAGATGGACTTGGTAAGGTCTCTGGCTGAGGGCTACGGAACATCTTACGACTCATCAAAGAGTTGCGTAGCTGTATAGATAAGTGGTTCAGCGCATATAAATACTGACTTGGATTCTTACGGATGGCTTTATTGCCCTCTTTTCTTATTTATGTATCGTTCTTCCTACAAATTTCTTTGCTTTTTCTTTTTTTTTGACTCGGGATTCTCAATGGGCCTAAGCGCCCCTGGGTGTAGGTGGCGGGTTGCACTCTTTGCCACCTTTCGTAATAATAATTAAGTACGCGATTGTAAGTAAAGGGTTATTCTAGGACTAAGTTCACCTAATATGACTTTGCCTTGGCCATATTCGGGCCACCCTAAACTTTTTGTACTTCGCTGCATTATTGAAAGCATAAATGTCGGGTAAGTCTAGCTTTTGAATGGCTGGCCAAAATAATTGCAAATGGATTATTAGGACTTACAAAAAAGCTTTGATACAGGCTGGCAACAAAGTTTTTTATTATATTTTCTTAAATTCTACAAAAGAACGTGCTTTCCTATAGGTGCCTTTACATGGTAATGCATGTGCTACGACATGCCAAAAAATTTTATGCAATAATACAAATCTAATCACGTAAAAGAAGAATGATTACGTATTCTCAACACTTTAGAGGTGCGAAAGATTGGCAACACTACCAAATAAAAAGCAATCAAAATCAACGCAGAAGTTTTTTATATTGTTTTTGTTAATATTGTAGAACTTAAATCACATGCCGTTACCAAAAGAGAAAACAAGGAATAAAGAAACAGCTTTTATTTTCTTAAGCACAGAGAGAATTTAATAATATTTTAACTCTACAAAGTCGTCATACTTTGTATTACCATGTAAAGCCACCTTAAGTCACCATTTCATGCATTTTATAGTTTTATCTACTTTTTGTTTATTATTTTTATGTTTTGTTTTCAATCCGAAAATTTTCAATTATTAAACATAATCTTTGTTGTGGTTAAGGGCCTGGTAATCAGTATTTCCTCAAAATGCCTTCGCTGCCACTTTCTCATTTGAAAATTGCTTCTGCAATATTAACAACAACAAGGGTAAGGCTAAAAACTATTTTGACTTTTTTACTAACTTAAGGTTTCCAGTGCGAAAAAAAATTTCCTAAACTGCATGAAATTGCTTTTAATCATGGCCAAAGTCATTTTTAGCATAGACAACGTCATTAAACTAATTTTCGAAATATCAACCATAGCATACATATGTATGTATGTATGTATGTATGTATGTATACACAAATGCACATACATGCATTCATTTGTATGTGCTCTGTCAAGAAGTCAAAGCTTATTAACTAACAAACACTCATCAATCCACTTTTTGTTAGTAGCTGTAGTCAGCAAAATTTTAAATTTTTTTGCAGCTGCCAGCACTCATCAAGTCATAAATGTGGAAAAAGCTTAAAACTAAAATGTTTAATCATCTTGCATTACTACAAGACTAGAAAAAAATCAAGATGGCATAGTTTTTTCTGTTCATTGTATTTTAAGTATTGTACTAGAAATTAACCCGCTACTTCGTAGGCGCAGTTTTTAATATTAACTTAAAGAGATGACTAAATGCAAAAACGTACTACAAGTATAAAAAGTAAAATTTGCGTACTTTTTAGGACCTTAAATGTACCAATATATAATTGTTTTTCCGGTCCCTTAGGTTCAAAAAATGAAACAAAGTCGGTTTAAAAGTTACAAAAAGTACCTTTAAAGTTCCTATAAATAATTTGTTACCCGTTTTCTTACTTTTAGGTAAACAATTTCAAAAAAGTACCAAAACAGTATTCGTAGCTTTTTGAGGTCTGTCGAACGCAATTAAAATTATGTGTCTACCCTTATTGGGGTAAAAGATACAAAAGGTACCTAAGGAGTATCCGTATGTAATTAGTACCTTTTTTGTTATCCCTTACGATAAAGAATTTCTACAAAGTGAAATGAATGATTTTGGTCATTACAATATTATGTTGAAACCTGTCGAACGCAATTGTAAATAATGTTTCTATCTTTATTGCTTTAAATATTACAAAAAGTGCCTAAAGAGCACCCATATCTATAATTTGTAATCTTTTTTTTTACCATCTAGTACCAATATTAGCAATGTGTAATTAGTATCCTTTTTTGCTAGCCTTTAAGGTAAACAATTTCAAAAAAGTACCAAAACAGTATTTAAAGCGTATTAATGTCTGTCAAACGCAAATGTAATTATGCGCTCTATCTACTTTTATTGGTTTAGAAGTTACAAAAGGTACCAATATGCAACTAGTACCCACTTTTCTGTCCTTTAGGGTCCAAATTTTTGTAAAAGTATCAAAATTATATAAATATTTTTTCTAGACCTTTCGAAAGCCATTTAAATTATTTTTCTAATTTCATAGGCTTAGACTTTACAAGTACCCGTTTTGTACCCCTAAGGGTCCAAATTTCTAAAAAGTATCAGAAACCTATTCTTATTTTGTCAAGGCCTGCTAAAACCAATTTATATTATGTGTCTGCCTTTATTACTTAAGACGTTTAAAAAGTACTTAAAAAGTACCAATATGCGAAAATTATCCTTTTTTCTCTCTTTTAGGGTCTTCAATTTTCATAAGGTATCTTAAACATATTTTTATTTTGTCTATACCTTGAGCATGCAAATCAAATTATGTTTATTCTTTTATTGGCTTAGACGTTTAAAAAAAGTACCTAGAAGGTACCAGAATGTATGTATATAGTACCCTTTTTTGCTCTTAGGGCTCAAAATTTTTATAAAGTATTAACATTACATTTTTTTGTCGAGACCTGTCGAAAGCATCTTAAATTATGTTTCTACGTTTATTGGCTTAGAAGTAAGTAGAAAGTACCTTAAAAGGACTTGCCAATATAAAATGTGTACCCTTTAAAAAATTTCAAAAAAGCACCAAACAGATATTCAAAATTTTTCGAGACCTGTCAATTGCAATCTGAACTACATCATAGTCTTAATCTGTTTAGATGTTACGAAGGGGCCCCAGCACTTTCAAAATTAAATTTTTCCCCGTTTTACTCCTTAAGGTCCTAAGCTTCAAAAAACCGCTAGGCAAGGGTTTCCTTATTGTTAAAGCCAAATGCGGTTTTTCTAAAATTTTGTTTATATCGTGTTCATATTTGGAGATATCAACTTCCGTTCAGGTCTAAATTTCAGTAAGCCCCGCCTTAGTGGATCTACACATCGTAAAAGGTACCCACAGTCCAAATAACAAGTCTCCCGCTTTACGCGTTTGGGCTGTACGATGATGAATGAGTCAGTCAGTCATTAATGTTGTTCTTTTATATATATAGATTGCACTGTATTTTCTTTTCACTGCCACATTTTGTTGCATGAGTATATTAAGGGTAATGTGTGGTTTTATTTCTTTAAACATTTTAAATAATCATCATCAACATCATTATTATGATCATCTTAGAATCATTAGTGTTTAATTTTATATCGCACACTAAACCAATAATAGTCACAATTAAAAATTCATCAGAATAATATAATTTTTGTTCGGCCAGTTTCTAGATCAAATCTATAACAGACATGAAAATTTCGTTTGAATTTCAGTAAACTTAATTCTAAGACGGTTTCTTTAATATTTAACCCCTTATTTGGTTGTACAACTAGAACCGTGTTTTTAAAAGCAGAAAAAAGCGGCTTTCAAAAAAATTACGATTTTGCGTTCTGACTGTTTTTGATTTAGTATGCGATATGTTTTTTTTTTTTTTTGGTTTTATTTTTATAACTTTTTACCAGCAACAGCAGCAATAGTTGTAGGTGCTTCATGGAATGGGCGTCGTTTATGTTGCCCTAATTTGTATAAGTGCAACAAATTATTTATGATTTTGTTTATATGCAACAATTACTGCTGCTGCTTCAAATATATGCAAATTTGTGCCTCGTTTAGCTACTTTAATGTTGGTAATTTTGTGACGTTAACGAGCTTCCCATGACTAATCATTGATTAACTTTAACATAATATTGTGGGAATTTTTCCACGAATAAGAAAAATATATAAAAAAAAATGTAAAGTGAAGGGAAGTTAAAAGTAGAAAAATACAAACTATATTACTTGTAGTTCAAATGTTTTATTTATAAAATTAGAAATTTCAATCCGCCAAAAGTTATTTTACAGTTTTCGAGGCACGTACATAAGTACAAGTATGTATGTTACTGAAAAATCCAACATCTGTATTAGAGACCTGCACCAAGTCCTATTCAAGCTAATTCAAGAACCGCATAATTTTCTAATTCTTGTGTTATTGTGCGGTTAAACGGTTTAAGTGCTGAAATGTAGAGTAGCTAAAACAGTTTTTGTGCTGCAGTGTAGAGTAGCTAAGAATAAAGAGTGGTGTCGAGACTGTGGTCGATAAAAAAAATTACTGTGCCTATGGTGTGGCAACAACAACAAAGACTTAAGAGTTATGTTGTTGTTATGTTAATAAATAATAATACACACAATGTTGAGTGGGTACATACACAAGCAAACATATACACAAGCAGGCAAATCAATATAAAACTCATGCGTAATTACATTACATTACATACATATGAACATTCAAAATCAACCCCCGTTTTTTATAACTATCACACCAGGAACATCCCGCCAACAGTAAAGTTTCGAGATGAATCTAAATGGAAGTGTGCGATCATGATGAATTGATGTGCCGTGGTTGTTTGCTTAAATGTGCTTAACTGTGAATATATTTTTCATTTAAGTTAAGTTAAGTAAACAAAAGAGATGGCGAACAATACAACGCAGTACTTAATTTTGTGTGTGCACACGTAAGGTATATGAAATGAATTGAAAATTCGAGATGATGCCTTATTTAGTGTCGTCTTGGGCTGGCCTCTAGTCTGTATGCCTAAAGAAACAATATAAGTGACTGGCTGACTGACTTACTGACTGACCGACCGGCTGACTGACGCTTATACCCCAAACTCGCAAAGTTAAAGATTTGCCACTTGGAATTTGGGTGCATTTTCTGATGTAAAGATCTGATGAAAACGGATTTCGGGGAAGTCGGACCCTTATGCTTTTTCCTGAACTAGACGCGATAGAAAAAAAATTATGGTGTTTTACTAAAAAGAAACAAACTGACACTTTTCCGAAATCTCGAACCTTCAAAGATAGAAATGGTATTAAGATGCTTTAACGTTTTTCGTGTTACTTTGACACCAACAAGAATAGAAGCATAATATAAACTGTGATCGACATGTCTCCAAAATTATTACTTATTTTTAAAGGTATTTTTAAAATTTTAAAACATAACGGTTAGGAATTATATTTCTATACTTTTTTTTAATTTTTAGATGAATAAAGTAAGAAAAATTTTACTTTTAATATTTTGGCTTTAGTATATTTTTTTAGTTTTTTAATTAAAAAACCTAACTGAGTAAAATGCATTTTCGAAGAACCAGCTACAAACTTTCATCATCAGTACTCTTTGAGCGATGGTAGTGTTTTTGGATGTAAATATTACCCATTAAATTTACATATTAACCAGAAAGGTAAACGGAAATATTTTTACAAGTTATATTCTTACAAGTTAGCACGAAGTTTCCATTTTCTAAATATGTACACTATGCTTTTTGTATCAAAATATCTTTGGAAACACTTGCCGGTGGCCGAACACTAATCGGGTTTTGCACTACAAAAGAGAGTAAAACTAAAGAAAAGTAACAACAACACAGCTTGATTTTGCATTGTTTTTTTAGATAACACATACAGTGTACAAGCACCCAAAGATTTTCATTAATCATATTTCCTCGTTAGGTACCGCTGATGTTATAAGTTGTCCAGAAAAGTAAATGGTACATGTTAAGGTACCTTTACATGGTAACACATTTATTACTACTTGCCAAATAATGTTGTGGAATAAAACATCATGTAAAAGCATAATGTATTGAGTAGGATAGAATACGGATACAAAATCTGACAAGTGTTCTTCGGTAAATGTTTATTTTCTTAACCATTTTAGCAATATTTATATTCTCATCACATCCGAGGGAGGTGTGATAGATTGGCAGCACTTTCAACATCTAATGAAGGTGGCAACAGCTTATGAAACAAACCACAAACAGTCAACACCAACACAGAAGCTTTTAATGTTGTTTTTTTTTTAATATTGTAGAACTTAAGCAAGATGCCGTTAACACAAAAGAAAATAAGCAATAAAAAAACCAGCTTTTGATTTTACCAACACCCTCTGTGCAAACATGAAAAATACTTAAAACAGGCTTTTATTCTCTTTTCTTAAGCACGGACAGTATTCCATAATATTTTGAACTACAAAGTCTAAACACTCTAAACACTACCATGTAAATCCACCTTTATCCAGAAAGGTAAGAGGTAGGAAAGCAACTAACAGGACAAAAAATACTTTTTTTAAATTTTCTGTACTTTTTTGCGTTTTTTAGTAAAATACGTCTTGAACAAGGAAATTAAGAACTATTGACCCATTTAGAGGCCAAAGGTCAACAAGACGAATACAAAGTACTTTCTGCCCACTTTTTTTGTCTGTTTCAAGATTTTAAATCTAGAAATATGAAATTAGGGACTAACAACGATTATAAAGGAAGCAAGAAAACTTAGTCTACGAAAGAAACTTTTACCTTTTTAATACAATGAGTGTATAAATATAAAAATTATGACTTTAGACTCTTATGGAGGTCAAGGGAGAACATAGTTAACAAAAAGTACTTTTTCCCCAAATTTCTGGTATTTTTTGCGTTTTCTAAAATTAAACAAAATAATAAAATAAAGGACTTTTGGCCTTTGTAGCTGTTAAAAATCAACTTAGTGGACATGAAGCCCCATTTTTATGTTGCGGAATTTTTTTCTTATTAAAGATTTATAGTTCAGAGTGATAAAGTCAAGAACTGTAGGCCCATAGAGAGGTTGAAATTTACTATGTTGACGAAAAGTACTTTTTTTATATTTTTTGCACTTTTTTGCCCTTTTTAGGTTATGAGTCAGGATATATTAAATTAATGACTATTTATTGACCAACAAAAAGGGTAAAAGTCAATTAAGTAGCCAAATACTATTTTTTTTTTAAATTTTGGTACTTTAGAGCTAAAAAATATTTAACTAATAAGCCAGAAAGTACTTCTGTGCTATTTTCTGGTACTTTTTGTTGGTTTTTAGGGGTAAATTTTTGACTATACTTTGGTATTGCCAAATCTTTTATAAAAAACAAATGTCATCAGTAATTTTTAACTGCAAAAATCAAACTGAATTGAATTCTAATTTTAATTAAAAATAACTTAATTTGTATTTAAAAACGAAGTCATGGCCATGCCTAACGGTTGTTTATTTCAGTGTGTCAGTTGACTGACTTTATTCACTTGCTATCTTGCGAATTTCTCTGTAAAAAGTCAGCAGCCAGTACATCACAGTGCGTGGACATAAATCTAAGTCTTTTAACCTTCCTTCTTTAGCTTTTTTAATGTACATAAATTTAGGTAACTCGGTTAAATGTGACTTGGCATATTTTTTTCTATTATTATCTCTATTTCCAGTACTTAGTTCTATCTTTGTTCTAATTGCAACACAGTGTTGCATTATATGTTTTGCAGATGCTATCATTTCTTAAGCTCATCATTTGTTTGCTTTTGTTTAAATGCACAAGCATAAATGTTATAGCATGAGAGATTAAAAAAATTCAAAAAAGTTATGAACAAAAAAACTTTTGTTGTTTTATTCATGTTGAACTTCTTAGTTACATGATACTTTATGGTAATTCCTAAACTATTTTTTAAAATATTTTTCATTCAAAAAAGGTTTGCATGTTTGAAAAATGGGCCAAAACTAACATAAGTTTCTTTTTAATGTATATATTTAAGGAAGGAGAACGACATTTGTGCAAAAATATATTAAACAACTGAGAATGCTTTATAAAAATTGTTTTCTGCGAAGAGGTTAATTTTTGCCTTAAAATTTTGTCATTTTTTAGGGTTTGTTATAGGTTCAGTTTGTCTATATGTATTTCAGTGGTTTTTACACCAATTGCGTCAACTAAATTTCTCTGACTTTATACGAGGTCGACCAAAAGAAATCACCCTATTTGAAGATGCTCTTGTGTTTTTTAAATGGCGGCCAAAGTTGTTTTGACATTTGCGAACTGGACACATGTAGAATACAAAGGAATAAGCCCCCAAGAACGCAGAATAATCGTGTCTATTTTTTGCGTAACAATTTGTCTGTGGTGTTGGCGCAGCACGTTATCCGTCACTGATTCGCCGGTCGTCCATCACCGACTGCGTAAACACTGCGTCGTTTGGCCACCAACCTTGAAAAGTATGAGACAACACCAAGAGAGGTCCCGAAACGCCTGTTCTGCTGAGAATGTCGCCGCTGCTGGCGAGAGTGTCAAGTTGTCGCCAGAAACATCGACCAGACGCCGTTCCTCGCAATTAGGCATCAGCAGGTCGCCCCGAAGGCGAGTTTTTGTCAAAACCCTGCGCATGTTCACATACAAGGTCCAGTCCGGGCATGAACTGCTGCTTTTCGACCGCCAAGCGTGTGTAACCTATGCCCAAGCCATCCTCAATCTCTAGGCCGAAGTGGACGACTTTTCGACCAAAATCATAATGAGCAAAAAGGCTTATTTCCACCTCAGCGGTTATTTGAACAAGCAAAACTTTCGCTTCTGGGGCACCGAAAATCCACGAATGTTATACCAGGAGCTATTACACCTGCTCAAAGTGACTGCATGGTGCGCTGTTCACGATGGAGGAGTCATCGGACCACTTTTTTCGAGAACGCCGCTGGACAAAGGACAATAGTGGACGGTGCGCGCTAAAGGGCCATGTTAGCTGAGTTTTTTCTGCCGCAATTGAACGAATGAGGAACAGAGAATATGTGATTCCAACAAGACGGAGGAACGGCACACACTGCGCGAGTCACAACTGAAATTCTGAAGGCAGCGATCCCGGGTCACCTCATCTATTGGTTTGGCGATTCAAATTGGCCCACACGATCGCCCGATTTAACCGTTCCAGACTTTTTTGTGGAGCTTTTTGAAGTCCCGTGCTTACACAGAACGAAAAACGGCTTTCTTAAATCAAGAATTTTATTCTTGATTTTATCCAAAAACTTTCTTGAAATTTTCAAGTACGATCCTTACTTACATTTTCTTAAATCAAGCCTATTCGGATTGCTTCAACAAATCAAGCAAAAAAAAGCTTGTTGTTTTATTTTATTATTTTACATTTGAAAACAAAGTGTCTCGGTGGCCTAGAGGTAACGCGCTTGTACTGCAGTGTAGAAATTCCTGGTTCGAATCGCAGCTTCGGTAAATACAAAAAACTAATTTTTTAAATAAACTATAAAATTCTTCTTCTTTAATAAAGCTCCGTAAGTCAAAAAAATGACATTTCATTTTCGAATTAATCCCGTTTATGGCTTAAATCAATCTTTTTTTGGCTTACATCAAGTACGGTCCGAACTTAAATCAATCCTCTTTTGGCTTAATTGTGGCTAAAAGTAAGAAATTCGTACTTGAAAAATTTGACTTGGAGTAAGAAATTTCGTACTTGATTTAAGAAAAACCGTACTCACCGGATTGCTTCAACAAATCAAGCAGAAAAAAGCTTGTTGTTTAAATATATTATTTTACATTTCAAAACAAAGTGTCTCGGTGGCCTAGAGGTAACGCGCTTGTACTGCAGTGTAGATATCCCTGGTTCGAATCTCAGCTTCGGTAAATACAAAAAATGAAATTTTTAAATTAAAAATTAATTATAAATTAGTTATAAATTAATTATAAATTAATTATAAAATAAAAATAAAATATAAAACTCTTCTTCTTTAATAAAGGTCCATAAGTCAAAAAAATGACATTTCATTTTCGAATTAATCCCGTTTATGGCTTAAATCAATCTTTTTTTGGCTTACATCAAGTACGGTTCCGAACTTAAATCAATCCTATTTAGGCTTAATTGTGGCTAAAAGTAAGAAATTCGTACTTAAAAAATTTTACTTGGAGTAAGAAATTTCTTACTTGATTTAAGAAAACCCGTACTCACCGTACTTTTGACACCGCTATGGCTTGATTTAAGTAAAGTTTTCTTAGATAATTTTTTGTGTGTACGTGAATAAGCCCGAGATCCCAAAAGACCTCAAGAACAACATTCGATACGAGTGCGAGAAACTATCGCCCCTAGTTTTCGCCAAAGAGGTAAAGAAATGCCATAAAACTATACTGTATAGCAATCAGTTCTGATGGCGTCCATTTGGCCATTTGAGAATTATTATAAGCAAACCAAAACATTCAGAAGTTCTTTCAAAGGTCCAAAAAACATTTATAAAATGTTAGTTAAACATGACCTACACAAACATCGAATGTTCATTTGCAGAAAAATTCAAAGGGACATTTGTGTTTGTTTCGGCTTCCAGTAAATGCCGTCAAGTGTGTAAATTAAATTTAAATGTCAGAGATTTGTTTTAAGACAACATTTAAAAACATTAATCTCTTTAGGTAAGTCTTAAACTGGATTTATTTCTTCCGAAGAAATATTTTTTTTATATGTGAACATGAGGGCATTTTCGTTATAAATATCTTTGAAATGCCTCCCAGTCTGTCATTTCCCTAAAGCGTGTCGTGGAAACTGATCAATAATGCAAAAGAAGGAATGGAAAAAAAATGTTTGCCGAAAGAATCGAAAGGACAAAATCAGAACCTCTGGTCCCAGCGACTCTGCCGGCGTATTCATCCGTGTGGAGCTTACAGAAAAAGAGGGAAATGCCACAGAAATGACTGATTGCCCAACCAATGCCGATTTCGCGCCATTTTTAGCAACTGTATCGGAAACACAGTTGCCCACATTGACCTCGTGTTCTCTCATCTACACCAGAGTGGATGTTAGAGTACATCGCCATCCAGGTTAAAGATGGCCGGTATTCGCGGACTACTTGTAATGTGGACTATAAATTAGTAACGGACCTAATGGCGGCACGGCTGCCAGTGAAGATTCCGGTATTCCTGCTGACTATCTTCTAGTGCCGTAGTGAGTTAACCGCTTTGGCTATCGTCAATAGTTCAGGCCGCAGTACACTGTATTCACCTGAACGTTTAAACGAGATCCGGACTTCTGTGTGTGCCCTGTGTCTCCATTCACCCATAGCATGTAGTCTTCTTGCTGTGTTTAGCGCAAGCTTCTTTGTGGGATATTCACTTGGAGTCAGTTGTAACCCAGCTGGAAGTTTTTTCATTGCACCTGTTATTAGGGTCGCCATTTTAAGTATCATCACCTTAATACGTAGAAAATTTGTGGTAGATTCCATTGCCTTTGACTAGACCATGGCTCCAACGAAGAAAATCGGATCTTTTACCATCTTACAGATCCAAATGATGTTTCCGGGACTGAGGCCCCAGGTTTTGCAAATGGCACATTTGCATATAAAAATCACAGTTTGGGCCTTCAGCGTTTAGCTTCTTAAATATCTTACTCTCCAGTATGACTTCCAGATATTGTTTGCTCTCCAACATAGCGAGTATCATTTCTCTCAGTGCCGGGAGGTCAAAAAGAGGAGTCTTGAAACTTTACCCAATCGAGCATGTATGTTACTCTCATGATTGGGTTAGTGCTCTCAATCCTTCCTTGGAACTGCTTGGCTACATACAGGAACGGGAAATATTCTCATTCACTACGTTAAGGTAGCTCAACACTTCAAATTCCTCTAGCATGGTCGTTATGTGCGACGTGCGTCACTGTTAACGAAGTTATAATGGAATGTTCTCCGAAGAAATCAGAAAATTTGTTTCTGAAATCCGAATTTTCGTACGTAAAAGGCATGTTTCAAGAAGAGTTGTTTTAGTGGACCAGTGAATCGCACCAGGCATTTAAATGAAAATCAAATTTTTCTTCGCACAACAAGTTTGTAAAAAAACTTTCTAAAGGTGCCTTTCCTGCTTCTTTTGGCATTGAAAAATTTTAATCAAATATTCACAAACTTTTCTCCTCCGGTGCCCCTTTCCATAACCAATAAAAACACAATAAACTGTCTGCACCCTTCTTCTTAAACATTAATACTCTCAAAGGGCTTAGTTTTTCGTTTCAAATGTCAGAGGCATTGGTATGTCCTTTTACCAAAACTTTTAAGTTGTGCTGTAGGACTGTTATAAAGGCAAGGCCATCAAGGTTTGGAAACCCTACAAATTTAAAAATTCCGCCATTTGATTTCAGCTCGAAATGTAAATGTCTTAAGATACCCAGCGGTGTTGCAAATTAATTTGCTGGGAATATTCAAAGTGAATCCCACCTTAGCTTCTATAAATGTCTGCTCACTGTTGCGTAAGAACAGCCAATGCTCAGGGACTCGGACTACATTTAGAGCTAAAAGTTAAGATGTTTTTTTCTTGAAATGAAAGAAATGTGGTAACAAGTTCCTCTAACGACAACAGTTTTTACTCCTCTGTAATTTTTGTCTCAGTTATCTAAAAAAAATGGTTTTTTACACTTCAATAGCAATTTTTTATTCTTTCGTCATTTCAATTTAAACGGGTTCCATCTATTTTCTCCTAAAGAATAAAATTAAGTTTTGCAAAACAAAATTGTAAATTCTTTTTACAATATCAAGGCGCTGTTATCATAATTAATATTTTCGTCTTCAAATCCACTTTAAATTTGATGAAGATTAATTTTATTGCTCAGTTTTATAATAAGTTTCTTGTTTTTCATCTTCTTCCTCTTATTCTCTAGGAAAAGGAAGTGTTGCAATTATATACAAATACAAACAGCAACCATTACTAGTTGCTACAAAGCAGAAAAATCATAGTGAAATTTGTATTATTTTTATTATTGGAAAATAATTTATATTGAAATTGAAAATATTTTCATTTAGAGTAAAAAAGATATTGAACAACAGTAGTAGGTTAATCCAAATAAAAAAACTAAGACAAATCTGGGTCGATGCCATACATTAGAAAAACATGATTTGTTTTATATATGAAAATCTTTATTAAAATAACTGCAATTGTAATCAGTAGAATGTCAAAAATGAAAATGAGGCATTTAATACATAATGATTTCTTTGGCCTAAAATATCAAGTTTCAAATGATTAAGATATGGCCAGATGATCATATGCCACGTTTTATTTAGGCTTAAAATAATTAATTAAATTAAAGGAAATTGCTTTTAACAGTGAAACTTTAATCTCCAGCTGCGTGTTTTATTTTTTTTTTTTTTTTTAGTTTTGCCAAATCGGATATAAGCGTTTTTTAAACGATTTTAATATGCACACATTGCCCAAGCCACTTTCTTATAAGTACAATAAGTACGGCATACAGTAATATCTCTGAAATCATCGTAGATGCGATTGACCAGACTTAAAAGAAACCCATTGGTAAACCATTTGCAATTAGAAGGGTTCACATTTACTGGTTTCGATGACATAGCGATATCATAAGAATGAGATGCCTATAAAATTGGTAAAGCAAGGAATTCGCTTGCTTCTGGAAAGAGCATTGAACGTTTGTGCTCCAATTAATTTAGTTATTAGGGTTTCGGCCATGGAGGCTTAGATAAATACTACTTCGTGTGGAAGGTAATCTTTAAAAGCCGGGGCGATGATGTTGACTTCTAGTCTAATGATTGGAAGTGCCGTGAAAAAGTAACACTTTTGGCAGAAATCTCTGTCACTGCCCAGCGCCTCTACAATCAAACACAAATTGTCTAGGGTCTTATGTTTTCTGGAGACTGGAGGAAATATCTAGAATTTATAAGGCAAAACTGCTGGCATTTGCAAGAGAAAATGAAGCACCCTTGAGCTTATAACATCAAACTAATCGAACTGTAAACGTTGAATTCAAAACTTGGGAGGAAAGGAGTAGCACGCGACAGGACGGGCTACGAATTGCAATTGCTTCGGAGAAAACGGGGTGTTTAAGCACAGTCTGCATCGATTACAATGATAAAAAGAAGGGAAACCCAAAACTCTTTCTCCCACCGATTTTTGATGGTGTTACTTAGGTGACCACTTGGTAATTGTGGTAGAGTGGCCAATTTTGTGTAGTGTTAGCATTCGAAGAATTTACATTATATCTGCCACATGATAAGCAGATAGTCGTTTGGTCAATTTTGCATGACGTTTTTACAATTTAAGAACTTCTACTGAAGTACACGCGAGAAAAACGTCTATGCCCCGAGTTGGAACAAAGTTAGAAAGTGAAGTCCTTAACTGTGGTTAAAAACATGCTAGCTGACATATTGGACCAGGTTACGAGTAAATTTTTTTAAAAAAAGGTCTTCAGCCCTTAGCTAAATTTCTTCTTTTGATTGTGGAAATTTTAAAGAAAAGGGGCACCTAAGGCAAAGCATGCTTTGTCATTTTTGTACAGGGTTAATACAATGCCAGTTTCATTAGTGGCAGATCAATGTGGATAGTTAACACCGCAGAATGCAGGTCACAAATATTTGTTGATGTGAATATGGTGTCCAGGGATGGACAAGCGATTATCTTTGAATTATACTTGCAGTCCGGTTTACCCGTCACGGTGGCTGTGCAGCAATTGAAATACATATATTTTTCTATCTTAAATACATTTAACTTGAATAAGATATAGTTTCTAACATTAGTGGCGGATGTTCCTTTAGCCAGCTCTACAGAATATTTTACCAGTTGACCCTTTTACGACCCGCTAACTGTTTATATATAATTTTAACTCAATAAAGAGACTACAGTTGTTATAACAAGTAGGCTTATCTTGCGTGGACGTTGTCAGCGGCTTAATTGTTTTATTACCTACTTTTGTTCGTAGTTTAGAATTCAAAGCAAGAGTGGTGCATAAATGGGATAAAAAGTGTTATAATAGGTTAGGGCTGGTCTTAACTTCCTTCGATAATTTCTTTTGTATATTTGCTGAAAGCCTGACTAAAGATAAATGTTATAGTAAGGTTTCTCATATGGCGTTCATTGCGTGGTTACTTTAGCAACATTTTATATGTTTTATTGTCTTCCACTCACCCCTCTTATGCTTGGATTGGCCTAAGGGTAACAATGCCACCCTTATCTGCAAGGGTGTTTTCTAATCCCTACACAATGAAAGTCAAAAAATTTTTTTTGGGTAAGAATCTGTCTTAACCCTGTAACTAAAGAAAAAGTTCTGCTTCTTCATGGTATAATTAAGATCTTATTTCTAGGCATGTAGTTGAATATGAAGAGATATCTTTTTTAAAAAAAGCCCCAATAAGTGGTAAGTTTTTAAAAATACTATAACGGCTCACTTCTAGTTAGTTCAACATCCAGGAATTCGGTATAAAAATTCGGATTTTTAACCCCCCTACGGGGAGGAGAACCGGTCTTAGACTATTGACGTAACCGGTTCCTTAGGGTAACGACTGGTTCTAGTTCTTGCACTTTATATAAAGGGAACCTGTCACTTTTACATTGCGTTGCGATTGGAGGGGACAATTGGTTCAAAAATAATTCCTCAGAACACGTAACAGGCCAATCCTATATAAACAACTTTTGCACTAATTATTTAAGATCCTGTTCAAGCTATTTTGCTTGTGTTTACGTGTATGTGTGCGTGTGTTTAAGCCGATGTATGTGTATGTGTAGGGACCAGTATCTCTGTTTTTTTCCTTAACTTCTTCAAAACCTTTTAACCAGTTACTTGGTGTGTGCCTTTTTAACCGGTCACGACCAACAACTTTTGCACAATTCATGTTTTGTACCTGTAACAGAACCAGTACTTCCAAATTTCGTTCTTAACCAATGAAACTGCTTAAAGCATTCCTAAAGCATTACGTCTTTGCTTGCTGCTTATAATTTAACTCTGTGCTTAACAGCGAAAGTTTGGAGCTTCATCAATCATTTCCTTATTACTAACTGTGTGGTCTTTGTAGTAAATATCAATTTACCACTAGTTATCAGCACTTTTATCATCCTCAATTGCTAGTGCCAAGACAGCTTCCTTAAGTCAAAGAAGAAACACTTGTCGTCTTAATGGCTGTTTGAGTTACGCATGCGCACAACTCTCACCTAAACCCCCCCCCCCCTCTACTCCTACTTATCTACTACAGCAGCTGGCAGATTCTAAACAGCTCTTTAAGGTCTGTTTGTTTTAGAAAATGTTTCGTTTTACCCCCAGGGAATTGTTGGCGCTATACTTAGGCGCTGGCTAATACAAACTTTTTAATGTGTTTTAATAAATGTTTAGCGTTCTTTGCCTACCTTGCCATAATTTTAAATGTCTACAATTTTGCAAAAAAAAATAAAAACTGTCATTGACAACACTTGGCAATATTTTTTTGATTTATGTTTCTCAACTTGCAAAAGAAAAAATTCATTGAAAATCCCACTTTATAAAAAACGACAACTACAAAACAATACACCAAGGGCCGGCGTTTGATGTCCAAAATAAAAAGATGCGAAAACATGTTTAAGGAAATGTGTTCTACAAATGTCATAAACTTGTTAACATGATTTGCCGTTGACATATAAAACCAAAAAAAGAAAGATGCCGTTTGGCTCTTTGGATCATTTAATGACTTTCTTTTCTTTGTCTACGTTTTAGTTATGAAATTAAAAAGATTCCCAGCATAAGCAGAAAATGTTTGATTGAAGCCAATAATGATTTGATGTAAAGAGAATGGCCAAACTTAAGGCAAATGTCTATGATTGGCTTAAAAAAGTTCTTACAAAAAACTTTAAGGTTTCTTAAAATTAAAAATTATTTCTTGGATGTTTGAATTTCTAGTTTCGTTTCTTTTGTTAAAATTTACGAACATTTTTCTTTTGCTAAACACAAATATTCCACTGGGATCAATTTGTTTGTTTTGAACAGTTGCAATTTTACCTTATCGGTAAATTGACCCACAATAACCATTTACCACGACTATTTATTAAGACTTTACTGAAATAACTAAGCGCCAGCTAGACAAACAATCATTAAATTTCAGCAAAAAGAAAAATACCACAATGATGTTGCTGACACAGCTTTAAAATTACAGCATCTGTATGTGAACATCAACAAGTAGCTAACCAGCTTGAAGACAAGATAAACGAGTCAGAAAATAGCTTGAACTTGATGAAGAATTTATGCCTAAACATGGCGCTTACAATATCTGTGCAAGAAGTATAAGCAGGCAGAATTTGAAAATTGTTAAAGAATATTAAACAGAGGTCAATGCAATAGACCTTATGTAAAGGTTGTCAACGTCATTATCATCTATGGCATTAACAGAAACGATAGAACTGTTATGAACTATAATTTACCTTTTATTCATATTTGGCAAGTATTTGGCGAAAAAGATATTACGCTCTTCAAGCCATAGAGTTGATTTTCGAAGGATAATCATTACCACCCGAAATCTTTCCCTCCAAGAAACTTTTTCATTTTAATTTTGAGACGAACATCAGAACAGTTGGGGCACATCGGTAAGACGCCAAGTCAATGCTTAAAAATATATTTTCCAAAACCTCCATGGCCTGTTTAGAACTGGGTTAAGTAGTACCCATGCCATCAGGTTTGGGATTAGGGTGAACGTCCACCTTCCGCTTGGACAGTTTTCACATATGTACTGCCACTGTCTCTTAGAAGCCTCTCTCTAGTAAAAATTCTTGCAGCTGCCTATACTTTTTGTGCTTTTTTCTCGTAGAGCCTTTTTGCCTCATCTGCCAAAATGTCAATGGATATCACCTCTGCGATAATACATGTGGCTTCATTCTTTCTATATTCTGATGCCATTTTCTTCCTAGAGCTGGAAGTCTAAAGGCTAGACCATACAGTATCGGAGTACAACAGTGAAGAACCTACCACTATGGAGTCTAAAGACTAGACCATACAGTAGCAGAGTACAACAGTAAATAACTTACCACTCTGGAGATCAACATCCTCTTTTTTTTTGTTTTGGACCTCCTAAATTCGGCATCATTCTTGCCAGTGTAAAACCAATCTTTGACGTTTATTCCAAGCGTAGTCTATGTGCTTATTGAATGTTAATCTAGAGTCTATTATTATCCTCAAAGATTTTAAGGAATCTTTGGATGATATTTCCCCCTGTCCAGTTTTTATTGTTATTGTCTCTTTTCTTCTATGACTAATAACGTTATGTTCCACTAGCTTAAGTCCGCCTTCAGTCATCCAAGACCTAATAGCGTCTATTGTTTCACTGGCACACAGCTTCATTTCATCAATGTGTCTAGCTACCGGGACCACTGCTATATCATCAGCAAAACCAATTATGCCAGACTCTTCTGGTGTTGCAAGTGTTAATATTCTATTGTATACGATATTCCCAGCCAGTGGTCCGAGAACTGACCCTTAGGGAACTAGCGAGGCAACATCATTTAATACTGACCCATCTTCCGTTTCATTCAAAAGCTTTCTATTACTAAGAAGCTTTATGTTCCCCTTGGAAGGTATACTAAGACTCCCAGTCTTTGAATCGTATCAATTATCAGTTGCCTTTCTGCAGTGTTGACAGATGTAGAATGCAAGAACGTAAAATAATCGTAACAATTCGTCTGTGGTGTTGGAGCAGTGCAAGTTCTGTCGCGGATTTCCTGGTCGACCGGCATCGACTGCGCAGTTTGGCCACGAAACTTAAAAAGTATGGGACCACACGAGAGGTTGCCAAGAAGGACCAACACCCGTTCTGCCGCGAATATCGCCGCTGTTGGCGAAGATGCCGAGCTGTCGCCAGAAATATCGACCAGACGCCGTGCCTCGAAATTACCCATCAGCCGGTCGTCCCTAAGAAGTTTTTTGGTCAAAAACCTGTCCATGTTCCCGTAAAAAGTCCAGTCCGTGCACCAGCTGCTACCTGTCGACTGCCAAACGAGTGTAACCTACGCCCAAGTCATCTTTAATCTCGAGGCCGAAGTGGAGGATTTTTCTACCAAAATGAGGCTCATTTCCATCTCAGCGGGTACGTGAACAAGCAAAATTATCGCTTCTGGGGCACCGCAAATCCACAAGTAATGCACGAGGAGCCATTACACCCGCTCAAAGTGACTGCATGGTGCGCTGTTCACGCTGGAGGAGTCATCGGGCCATTTTTTTCGAGGACGCCGCTGGTCAAACGATAAAAGTAGACGGTGCGCGCTATAGGGCCATGTTAGCCGAGTTTTTTCTGCCGCAATTGAATGTATTAGGACTGGAGGACGTTTTGTTCCAACAGGATGGAGCAGCGGCACACACTGCGCGAACCACAACCGATATTCTGAATGCTGCGTTCCCGGGTCGCCTTTTCTCTCGTTTTGGTGATTTATATTTGCCCGCAAAATCGCTCGGTTTAACCGGTTCAGACTTTTTTTGGGGTTTTTCGAAGTTCTGTTTTTACGTGAACAATTCCGAAATCCTGTAAGCCCTCAAATAAAACATTCGGCACAAGTGTTAGAATCTGTCGCCCTAAAATTCTTGCCAAAGTGATGAAAAATGCCAAAAAACGAGCACGTATAACAATCAGTTGTGACGGCGCCCATTTAACCAATATCATTTTCTCGACTTGACAAAGAAAATTCTAAAGGTTCAAATAACCATAATCAAAAAACAGAATTTGAATTTGAGAGCTAAACAACATCGTAAGACCTCTTTTGGTCCAGCTTGTACAAGAAGAAAATTCACATATTTTTTACATTCGTTTTCAATTGGCTGTCACAAAATATCCTTATGCTTCTTTCCCCAAATATTTGCCCAGTGTATATTAAGCTGTAGAGACAAGGGTTATACCGGAAACTCTCTTTTTAAGACAAAGTTTTCTTGATCTTTAAAATTATGGACAGCGTGATTAAAAATTTTATTTAAGTAAAGGTTTAAGCTCTTTTCCCACAAATCATTCACATTTAACAAGTTTTCTTTAAAGATGTTTACAGATTGCACAGAATTAAAATTATAAACGTTTATTTCTTAGGTTGTAATGCAAAGTGAAATTCAAATAATAATTTTTAACTTGATGAACTTACTGAAAGGCTGTTCGAGTGTGTTCAATTTCTTACGGGTAAAATATAACAGTGATGAGTGATTTCCATTTGTGTGATGCAAACCAAGTTTGACAGTTTTGCCAACATATGATCAATTGTCAAATGTTCAAACAAAAATTGCAACAAACATAAACAAAAGTACATATTTAACTTGGAAAAGTTCATGTAGATTTAGTCATTGTCAAAGATATTTATCTTCCCAATAAATTTCAATTTAAGTTTTCATTTTGGCCTCTTAGGCCCATAAGCCAATAATAAATGAAGCAAAGATTGACTGGCTGCCTTAATGTTAAGCCTTTGGACATGTATTTGAATAAGAAACTCTTAGAAAACAAATGAAAAGTTTGCGTTTATGGAAAATTCTTAATGTCTTTTTGAAGTATGTTTGTAAGCTTGTGCATATGTGGAAAAGTTTTGTTATTTTAACAATATGTCGTATTATTGTTGCATGTTGTCATCGTTATTTGCAACAGTAAAAAGTCAAAACATAACGAACCGTTACGCGATCATCATGATAACTATGCCTTTTGCCAAAGAAAACAAATTAAAAAAAAACAAAATTAAATTGACAATTTTTTGCTTTACGACGTATTATTCTTTAAGAACAATTGAATTGAAATTTATTAGCACGAACATGCCACAACATCAAACAGACAGAAATTCTTTAATGACAAAACAACAGACAGAACTTAAAAAATATTTTACAGACAGACAGGAATATCGCATATATTTTACTCATTGTAAATTATAGATTTAAAATCCAAATTTTCAATAAAGCCCAATCAAGCTTATTTATTAAACATAAATAAATGATGAAAAAGAACTCGGGCATAACGTTTTTTTTTCATACAATTTGACGTAAAATCACACTGCTGAATAAAAAAGAATCTATTTTATTCTGACAGCGATTTTTCCAAGCCTTTTTTATTCTTTCCCCGATTTTTTATATATGAAATATTTCTATATTTTAAATAGGGGTCGGTGTCATGTTTTAATTCTCTTAGGGTAATTAGCGCAGCTGCAGAAGTTTTAACCCTAATTTTGTTCAAATTTTGTATGGACTTTTACTCTAATTTTTTAAAATTTTGTATGGCAACCCCATTGGGTGATGGTGATAGGGGTTAAGTATGTTCTAGGAATATGTTTGGGAAGAAGAATAAATGGTGGTCTGTGACACATTTTATTTCTCTTGGGGCAACTCCAGGGAAATTGTAGAGCTTTTTACCCCAATTTTTAAAGTTTTGTATGGCAACTCTCTTAAGACGTGGAGCTAGGGGGCAAGTATGTTTTAGGAATATGTTTGCGAGTAGAAACTAATGGTAGCCGGTCATATATTTTATTTCTTTAAGGCTAACTATGTAGAAGTTATAGGCGTTTTTACATAATTTTTGTAAGTTTTGTATGGCAGCCCCCTTAGATGAGGGAGATAGGGGGTAAGAATACTCTAGGAATACGCTTGGGAGGAAAACTAATGAGGGTCTGTGATACACTGTATTCCTCTAGGGACGACTCCGGACAATTTGTACGGGTTTTAACCCTATTTTTTCAAATTGTGTATGGCAACCCTCTTAAGACGTGGAGATAAGGGGAACTATGTTCTAGGAATATGTTTACTAGTAGAAACTTATGGGGGTTGGTGTTATATTTTATTTCTTTAAGGCCAACTCTGTGGAAATTATGGGCGTTTTAACATCATTTTTGTAAATTTTGTGTGGCAACCTCTTTTAGTGATGGTGATAGGGGGTAAGCGTACTTAAGGAATACGTTTGGGAGTAAAATTAATGGTGGTCTGGGACGCATTTTATTCCTTTAGAGACGACTCCTGAGAAGTTGTAGCGGTTTTTACCCTATTTTTTTAAATTTTGTATGGCAACCCTCTTAAAACGTGGAGATGGAGGGCAAGTATGTTCTAGGAATATGTTTGCGAGTAAAAACGTATAAGGGTCTGTCGTATATTTTATTTCTTTAAGGCCGACTCTGCTGAAATTATAGGCGTTTTTACATCATTTTTGTAAATTTTGTGTGGCCACCTCCTTTAGTGATGAAAATAGGGGGTAAGTATACTCTAAGAATACGTTTGGGAGGTTTTTACCCTATTTTTTCATACTTTGTATGGCAACCAACTTAGGGGCTTGAGATAGAGGGTAAGTATGTACTACAAAAATGTTTGAAAGAATAAAGTAATTGGGGTCGGTCTTACATTTTACCTTTTGTTAGATAACGCTGGAAGCTGTAAGAGCGATTTAAATAAAAAAATTCAAATCAAGCTTTGCATGGCAAACCTGCTATATGAATTCTAAAACTAATAATATCTTCGTTGTGGGTGTGGTTCAATAGTAATAGTTAAATACCACTTACGGGCCTATGCAACATCGGGGGGCTTGGGGGAGTTAAATTAAACTATAACACGGACAGACGGGCAGACAGACATCGCTAAATCGACTTCCCTATCTAAAAAGACCAAGAAAATATTTACTTTATGGGGTCGCAGATGGATATTAAAGAAATTACAAATGGATTGACAAATATGTACATATGTATATTCCCTTACCGCTTATGTGAAGGGCAAAAAAACAAATGACAAAAAGCATTCATCGTTCTTACAGTTACTGTTGCAATCAATTAAGAAAATACTGTTGCAAGCATAAGGAGCATTCCATGAAAAAACGGAAATCTGAACAATATTACAAACATTGACTTTTTTTATATTTTTGCATCTACATAGAGAGATTAAGTTCTCATCTCAAAAAATTGACATTCATCGTGACGAGTAGATCACTATTTTCATAAATACCGTTATTTGTTTGAGAGTATAAAGAATCTAGCTTTTCTTTTTCATTTTACACCATTTTTTGAGAGGTCGCTTCTAATACTTTTTTTCACATTAGAACTAATATTCTTTTCTGTGTTAAAGGGAGTGGTGAGCAGTATTAAACTGTATAATATTAATTGTTGTAAAGTGCTTTGTTCCCGAAAAAATAATTACAATGCAAAGGTAAATTTCTATGTCCCACACGTGACGCCGTTTTCCTTTTTTTATTAATAACTGTAAGGCAAGTCAACTAAACAAATTGAGTTTTGTTGTTTACAGCTAACTTTTGGTGGTCTAAAAGCTGACAAAAAAATTTGCACTTAAACACTTAGCAAATAGTTTTTCTTTCGTGATAAAGAGTGTCCCACACGTGACGCCAAGAATTAACATATCTGAAATCTTTCAATCTTTCTGCCATCTACAAACTATATTTGTAATTTACTGTACTACATTTGTGGCTTATCCAAATATGACTAAAATACAACCTTCCACCAGTACTGAACATATCCGGAAACTTCGCGGAAAGCGTAAGAAAGATGATCCAACCTTTAGCCCTAGCTGATAGAGAAGAATACGTGAGCTTTATAAGCGAAAAAGAGAAAGTATTTCAGAAATCGATTTAAAAACTTTGCAAGTTAAGGAAAAATGTAAAAAAAGCCTGCAAAGGGCCTAATAAAGAAATCGATGTCAAAATATTGACAGACCTTCTGTTAGTACCAAAACCTTCTTAAAAGTCTAAACAAACTTTATCGAAAGCTATTTAAAAGGCTTTAAAAGCCCTTCCTCAATTGCCAAGCAAAAAAAGAGCGATAACAACCAAATAAGCGCCTTAATTGAATATTGCTCCAGCCGAAAGTTCAAGCTTGGACATGTCAAATGTCAACTCGTAATACGAGGATGTGAAAGCCTTTTATTACCGTCCAGATATAGTAAAAACCTGTCCAGGGGCAAATGCTTTGGTTGTGGTTTGGGGAAATGGAATTAAAAAAAGGCGTTGGAAGAATTATTTAACTATGTATCTACGGGAAGCTTTCTGCATTTTTACGGAATTTAATCCTAATATAGAAATAAAATTTTAAAAACTTTGTAGTCTTAGACCTTAAGATGTGCTTCCCATAAAAAACACTCCTTCAGATCAGTGCAAATTTATAACACATGAAGACAAACAAAACTACTGTAACGACTGGTTGCTGAAAAATGTATGTGATCTTTATTTAGATTTTAAGTGCTGGAAAAATTAATGTGACTTTTTTCTGATAATAAAAAACTATTACTGTCCATAGACTTAAGCATAAGTCTGCATATGGAAAGAAGGGGAAAATTTCAGACAAGCTGATTAATTCAGTTCATATTGTGATGAAACATGTTAATTTAAAAAAAATCCAAGGAGATGAATTTCAGAAAGACCAGTTTAATGAAGGTGTACGTATCCTTCAAATTGATTTTGCAATGCCTTTCGCTTGTGAATACCAGAATGAAGTTCAAAGCGCACTATGGTCGCGAACGAGTGTCCTGTTGTTTAAGCTGCCACTTTTTACAAAGAAAATTTTCAAGCATAGAGTAAGTGCGGGTAATGTGGTATACCTATATGTTTTTAAGATTGCCGCACTTTTAATTTCGTGACGATTTTGGTATGATTTAACTACTATTTGCTTTACACAGCAGGCATGCCCAGAGCCAATTTTGTTCATATATCGACTTTTGCTGATGATATCGCCTTTCTCAGTATTCATAAAGTCCCTAAAGAGGCCTCGAAACAACTGCAGCATCACGTATCCCAAGTAGAAAAATGGGCAAAATTATGGGGTATTAAAATAAACGAACAAAAATGCACCCACGTTACTTTTACTTTACGCAAGGAAACGTGCCCCCCAATTTTTATTAACAACCATACGGTGCATCAACGTATTGAAACAAAATATCTTGGTATTCACTTGGATCGCCGCCTCACATGGAAGCTCCACATAGATGAAAAGTTGTCACAATTTAAACTTAAAACGGCCCAAATCCATTGGCTAATTGGTAGAAACTCTGTGTTACGTCTTGATTGTAAACTTCTGCTCTGCAATTTAATTTTGAAACCAATTTGGTGCTACGGGATACAACCATGGGGCACTGTTTCCGCCTTCAACATAGAAAAAAAATTCTAAGAATGATAACTGGTGTTCCTTGGTATGTTAAGAGCAGCAACACCTAAGGATCTAGAAGTTCCACTAGTAAAATGCGAAATCCTTAACTATGTGGACAAGTACTTTAATAAGCTGGAAAATCATCCCAATCCGCTAGCTCGAAACATCTTGCAACATAGCGGACACGCCGTTTAAGGAAAAAACTTGTGTTTTTCCACCAGCAAAAAAAGTCGATCACACACCAAAACGATTTCTTGCAACTGACTTCCAAAATTACTTGCAAATATTAATTAAAGTATTGCTTTATTAATTTTCTGAGAGCAGCAATATATTTAGCCTGTTTTTGTTATTTTTATATTATTAGCTTAAGAAAAAACTTACAATACCACAATACCAGTCTATACAACGTTACCCGCACTTACTCCACCTTATGTGCTCGGATGCGAATTTTAAAGACAAAAATTAATTTTTTTATTTTTTAAATAAGCTTTTCGATTTAGTAAATACAAAAAATGAAGATTTACCTTTAGTGGAAATAGTTTGGAGCAATGGCTCGACATCAGAATTGAAAAACCGCTATATGGTAAAATTAATATCAATGCTGAGCGCAAAGTACGCAAAGCCATTTTTTGCAAATATTTTGCTACAACTAATGGAAAGGGTATAATAGATGGAATCGGCGAAAATATAAGGAGATTGGTATGAGAGAGAATGATAAGCCAAAGCAAACATTTTGTCATTTAGTCTGCTAAATTTTTTGCTTATTTGGCTTCTTAATTAGTTTCAAAAACCCAGGTAATTTATGTGCTATCCTCAAAAATCTGAGAAAAAATTTAATCTGAATCACCATGCCATTAGAGGAATTTCAAACTTTTATTTCATCAAGGCCAATCAAAATATTGTGGACTGCAAAGTTATAGCTTATCTGTAGACAAAACTGCAATTAACTTTTGATTTTTGTGTATTTTATAAAAATAATTTCAACTGTGTCCCTTACGTGACGCCATTTGTCCCTTACGTGACGAAATAAAAAAGTTAATTTTTACCTATAAATATTTTTTTTATTAAAAATTTATTACCATCATAAGAAAGCGTGGTTGTTAGTTGTAATTTCTTTCTTAGACATCTTTTCTCTATGTGCAACTGATTCGCTGAAATTTGGATTTAAACACTTCAATTTTAAATGTTGGTTGACTCAGACTGTCCCACACGTGACGAAGTTTGTTTAATTTTTTCTTTAATATTTTCTAAATTATTAAAAACAAGTTCGATGTAAGATTGAAGACTACCACGCAGTTTAATAAATAAAAGAAAAAAAATTGAATTCTGAATTACCAATTAGAAGTTGTATGTAAAATAAGTGCTAAAAAATAGTTGAATTTGTCCAACACGTGACGGTGGAATGCCCCATAAATAATGTTACGCATGCGTAGCAGAACAACAAAGCGTTAGAAAATCACATTTTTCCATTAACGGCTGTTGCTTCATTTAGTTTTTAATAAAACATAACCAACAACAAATTTGCAAAATTATTTTTGTAGGTGTTAAAAGACGACCTTGCTGATGCCTAAATAGCGTGTTTAGTAATTTAAACTTGACAATAATGATGACGATGTTAATGATAATAATGATGGTAAAGAAGGCAAAGCGAATGTTTTACCATAAAATAATGACAATTTTATTAAAACTGTAAACTCAAGCATGCAAACAGGAAACATAGAATGTCTTCAACTTGAAAAACGTCAAAAAAACACAAACACATTACAAACGTTATGAAATGGAATTCAATAGATGATGGAATATAAAAATGCCACATTAAAATTTCAACTTATTACAAGACATGCAACTTAGTATTTTTAAAAGAAAACTAACGGTTATAGAATCTTAGAGTTGCCATAGAATTAAAACATTAAAATTGTGGTGCAAACTTGTGGAACAATTTTTTTTCTGAAAAAAAAAGAAACAAAAGAGAAAAGCAAAAGTAGAGATGCACCAAACTTAAAACTTGGCTAAAAAAACTTACAAATCATCTTCGGCGATAAGTCAAAGGTCAAACCCCCGTTATCGCAAGAGACAAAAAATTACGAGGAAAAATGATATGGTCTTTTCGTGTATCAACTAAAAAAAACATACATATTCACTCCCAATACATGCAAAGACATGCACAGATATGTACAGACAGTGAGTTACCGCCGTGATTAACAATATGCTTTAAGAGCTGTCTTCCACGCCAAAGATAATGCTTTTTTCTTTAAAAAATTATAAATTACAGCTTCCAAAAAGTTGCCGTAGAAAAGGGGAATGTTAAGACTTGAAAGATCCTACGAAAATTAAGTCTAAAAAGCCTTTAAGCCTATAAGCAGCTATGCATGCCAAAGTTGTTTTCGAAATTGTTTCAAATTAAGTTGAATCCGATCTAAAATGATAACAATTGCATTCTCAAGCACCAATCTAGTGCTTTACTTGTTTTCTGATAGAGGCCACGGAATTCAAAATGATTAATGCGACTGACAGGTTTTACTTAAAGGTATTCGGGGTATGTCGTCAAATTAAAACCTGTGAAAGAACTTAAAACTGACTATTTCGACAAGCAGTTGTAGGCTCTCTAGGGTGCCGGGTCATTGCGACATTGTTATTTATGAAGATGCCCACGAGCTTGCAAGAAGTGTATAATACAGTGTTGCCACCAACGAAATGCTAAATTACACATGGATCAACCCAAAATTACACATGAAATTACGAATTACACATGCTTTTTTTTAAAAAAAGGCATTTTTTGTCCTAAAATTAATAACCCAGCAAAAACTTGCTCTAAAATTAGTTAAAAACCCAAAAACTCTTACTCATTAGCATTTTAACACATTATTTTAACATGGCGTTGACATTAGTACTTACCATGCTCGCTTACAAAGAGGGAGTAAAATAAGTACTTACCCCCAGTTATTCATTATTGCATTAAAAATGTTTTTCTGTGATGTTTTACATGTTTTTAAATTTTATACCCTTCAAATAGTAATAAGGGTGTATATGAAATTGTCATTCCATTTTTAATTTTTACAATATTTATTTTAGACCCCATTAAGTATAAATATTTTGGATTCTTGTAGATAGGTAAGTCGGTAAAACCATGTCTGTCCATCTGTGTGTCTTTTGAAATTAAGTTTTCAAACCTTAAAAAAGTCGCTCAGAAAATAATCAGAAATATACCTGATTTAATCGCTATTTAAAATAACCAAAATCGGTTTACTATTGACCGAGATGCAAGCAAAATTCTAAAATAACCACAAAGCTTTGCACAGATACTTTAAAGATAGGGACCTAAATTAGGGAAAAAATTTTTCATGTAGAAGCACAAATTTTGGGAAGAATTTTATCCAATCACAGCTATAGAAGTCAAGTGTTCTACAACAAGTAATTTTACAATAATACCTACACTTTGGAAAACAAATTTTTTGAATAAGGGCAGGGAGAGGAGCAACCCCCATTCAAATAAACTGTTTTTGTAAAATTTTTGATACGCTATATTTCTCAAACTATAACATATGTATATCGACTTTAAATGTTCTACAATAAGTAATTGGACAATAATGCATACTCTTTGGAAAAAATACGAAGAAACAAATTTAATAAACTTTTAATACGAAATAAGTTGAAAACTGTTGGCCTTAAACCTTCTACATGGTATTTCTATTATACATACATAGGTACAAACATTATTTTCTAAAGTTTTCTATTTTTAAAACTAGAAAAGCTATCGACTTCAAACCCGGTACAAAGTATTTTTATTATAGTACATATTTCCATTACGAAATAACTCGGTCAGATCAGATGGCTATAAAAAGATCAATGTGAAGGGTATATTAGATTTGGCAAGGCCGAATCAAGCGGTCTCACTTTTTTTAAATACAAGTGTAAAAAACTTTTACGGCTGTATTCATAAAAATTTAAACAGCATTTTAAACCTTTATTAAGCAAATTTCAATAAAGTTGTATTCATAAACGAATTTTAGCCTAAAAAACTTATTTTAAACCTTGTGTAAATACACAAATTTTAAAATTGGTTCGACCTTATTTTAAGCCCATTTTAAGCATATTTCCGAACCCTTTTTTGGTATTTTTATTGCGTTTTACCCAATTTCAAACCCATTTCAAGCAAATTTCCTAACCTTTTTTTTGTTTTTTGTTATGTTTGAATTGTTATTTTGACAACTATTACAAACTATTGGCCTTACGGCCCTTTGTTTGAACTTGCAACTGTAGGAAACAAAACATTTGCATTATATGGAGAGAACATGGATGTTTTATAAATAAATATTAGGCCTTGTAGTTATTTTTCATTCATATTTACCATTTTTCAAAATTCAACTTAATTTTTTTCAGTAATGTTAATATTTTTATTTTTAGTGATGTATAAAAAATCAAAGCAAATAAAAAAAAACTCGTTATTCAAATATTATTTTACCTTCAATAAAAAAAACTTTTAAATTTTACTCTTACCTAACATTTTGTTTTTACAGTTCTCTTTTTTATTAAATCTACATGTTGTCATACACTTTTTATTTTATAAAAACAATATTTTTCTCAAATTCGAAAAAAATAGTGTGCATGCATGCGATTAATGTATGAGCTTATAACCATTGTTTTACATCACCATTAATTAAGTGACAAATAAAATTAATAGCGTTGCCAACATAAGCCTTAAAAAATCCTTAAAATTGCTTTAGTTAAAATACGGTTTATGAATACAAAATTAAAAAACAGCATTTTTAGGCTTAAAATGTTGTTTAGCTAAAATGTATTTAAAACTTAAATTTAGACTTTTTTATGAATACAGCCGTTAATATACATATATAAAAATAATAATAATTATAAAAATGATAAAATTTTAAATTACACATGAATTACACATGCAACCAATTACACATGGCCTACACATGAAACGAAAAATTACACATGAAATGTGTAATAACACCTAAGGTGGCAACACTGGTATAATACCAGGAGTGAATGGAATCCTATTTGGAACTCTCTCTTTGACACGAGATAAGTGATCAGTAAATGGGATAATAATTTTCCCAACTCCCGAAGGTTGTGCCACAATGAGAATAGAATAAAGACAACCGTTTTTTTTCAGTTGCCAAAGCTGTAGATCTGTCGACAGAGGTGGCCTGGGGAGCGATTTTACTATGGACTTGGTGGGATTTATTTTTTAAGAATCACTTTTAAGACCTCGTTTAATATTTTTTTAGAAAACAAAATTTAACGGGACTATCCGGGAAGCGAAGAGCTTTGAGAATTGAATTTAAAAGCAACCAATTACCACTTCTGTGTAAGAAATTTTGAAATCATAAGATGGAAGATCGAACTGAAATCAATATTTCATTTAAGAAATAAAACCTTAAGTTCAAAGTTTATGACACTAAAATACCTACTGAGTCATTACGATTCTGACAGGAATTCCATGACAAGCCTGCATAATTATGTCCAAGTTTTCAAAGAAAAAAAGCTGGCACAAGGAAATAGAAATAGTAGTTAAGTGAGAAACGTTATTAAACTTTTTTTTTCTTTTGGTTATGCAAAACGACAAATATGTAGTTTATATTTTTTCCTATAAAATTATTTTTAAGACGACTGGTCACCCTAACCAAAATACAAATTAAACAATTCTTTAAAGCTTTTTCCTAAAGTTTCAGCTTTTCGAACGGTATTCCTCGTGTGGCCTTTTAATTGCTTAATGGCACATTTTTGATTAAATTGAGATAAAAATTGATTATATATACTAAATAATGCATGCTTTTTTTAATCTTATATTATATTGGAAGATATCAAGCTCCAAACTTTAAAGCCTACTGCAGACTTTTTTTTTTGCTTAATTATTCACTTTTTACGATCAAATAACGATAAACAAGCACAAATATACAACAAAACTCAGGTTATAAAATAAAAAAACCAAAAATTTTATTTGCAAAAATAGACACATTTTTCCCTCACCTCAAAGAAAGAAAATTATATTAATGTTCAAATGGACTACAAACGGTTTTCGTATTTCTTCGGTTCAATCTTAATAACTTTAAAAATATGGTTTAAAGATTTATAAAAACTTAAGGTTTTATTCAAAACAAATGCTTGCATCGACCATTTGTTATAATTATAGTGTTTCTCGAAATCATTTGAATGTCACATGAAGCATATTAAAGACTACACGACGTATTGTCTGCAACAGTTTAGCTGTCGCTTTAGCTTTTAGTTCTTGTCTTCACTAATAATGCAAACCCAACACAAAAAGCTCTTTTATAAACTTTGTTTAAAACGATGTAAGATGTCGCTGCTGTTGCTTTTTTAAGCTCACGGCAAAATAAGTATAAAATGTAATTATGTGGTTTGTAGAGTCTACGTTTATACTTTAACGCATAAAGTGGAAGCAAATTATTGAAGACAATTTAAAAACTTTATAGTTATTTTGTCAACAATACGCCTTATTACACGACAAAATACGTATTTCCTTATCCAACTTGTCGTCAACTGCATTTTATAGACGAACACTTGTCAAGTGCCTTGAAGACATCATCCAGAAAAATGTTGTCGATCATCATCTGGCCAACTTGGTGGTAGTTTTACTATAAAAATCAATTGCTATTAAGACCTTTGCATTATGTAAAATTTGAATATTGTTAAGGTTGATTCCTTTATATTTACAGCAAACAATCTTCTTATACATAGATTTTTTACTTTAAGGGGTATATGGACTATCAAAAACATCTGCCAGCAAATCCCTGTTGAAACCAGCAGAATCCGAGACGTATGTAAGTCAAAAGCAAAGACTACCTCTGTTTATTTATCGTAAACTTGTACATAAACACCTCTAAAGCTGCTCCGTAGTTGCCCCTATACGGATGCATCGTGAGACCAGCTCCCATTAATTTTTTCTCACAAATATTTCTGTGGAACATAATTACACCCTACCTCCATCCTTTAACAGGGTTGCCATACAAAGTTTAATTTTTCTTACTTACTCTCACAGTTTGCAAAGTGCTCCTACAAAGGCCAAATGTAAGAACGACTCCAATTAATTTTTCTTCCCAAACAGTTTTGTGAAACATACTTACCCCCATCTCCAGCACCTAACAGGGTTGCCATACAAAATTTAAAAAAAAATTTCGCTAAAAACCTCTACAACTTCTCCGGAGTCGCCTTAAGAGGTATTAAAGTATCACAGACCCCCATGAGTTTTCCCTCCTAATTATGTTCCTAGAATATACATACCCCTTTCTCTATTTCCAAAGAAGGTTGCCATACAATTTTTTCCAAAATGGTGTACAAATGCCCATAATTTCCCAGAGTCAGGTTTAGAGAAATAAAGTGCACAATCGGAAATTGTAATAAATCCCTCCCTCCCCCCTTCAGAGTGACGGAAAATAGTTAAAAGGCAGGACTGACCCCATCTAATTTTTCCTTGCAAACATTTTCCTAGAGCATACTTACCCCATATCTCCACCCTCTAAGAGGTTTGCCATACAAAATTTTAAAAAAATTGGGAGAGAAAACCCTCCAACTTCCCTGTAGTCAGCCTGAGAGGGTTAAAGTATGACACCAACCCCTATTTAAAAATTAAAAATATATTTTTTTTATAAAAAAAAATTAATAAAAAAAAAAGCTCGAGGTTTCGAAAGACAAAAATGACGGGTATATTTAGGTAAGATTCGGCACAGACTAATACTGCGCTCTTACTTGTTTTTTTTTGACTTTTTTTGTTTTATTTTTTTTTTGTTGTCAACTGTCTGAAAAAATCCTTTTATGTAGTAGATATTTACACTTAAAATTTAAATTTTAAAAGAAATATTTTTCTTACTGTTTTTTTTGCACAAATAGCAAGTTTGGCTTACATTGTATTATTTGGAGTAAAATCCGGGATGAAAAAGCAACATATCTTAAGTGCACTCATACGTAAGAATGTTGATATGTACTTGTATAATAAAATCCCAGCTGGTCATGTCTTTAAGACATCATCAATGATAGGTCAATGACAATGTTAGATCCTGAACAACAAATAAGGGACAGCCAGAGAAAAATCCTCAATGACTTTTTCATACAAATGTCACGAGAAGAATGCATGAGTAAAAGAGAGACATTGTCGCTCAGTTTGTCAATTACAAAATTACGATCACAAACTATTTTATATGTTCACTGACAAATATCTTCACGTCAATATCGTTAAGTCTAATTTATCGTCTATGACTATATAGGAGTACATTTCGGGCTTTAAAGTGTCAGCGACGTGTAAGTGACAACTGCTTAAGATTTCCTTCGGTAATGAATGATAATATCGTCTAGTTTGTTGCATTTTTGACAATTTCCTAAATCTAGTCTCCGATGATTCGGTGGCTTTAAACGTTTCATCACCTTAAAATGACAGTAGCGTCCAGTTCGCTACGGTTGCGGTGTTTCTTAACGTTTTCTTATCTTTTGTTCCGCCAGAGGTATATTTTATTGAACTTTCTTTGCAATAATTTTATTAAAAATTTTTTTTTTAAATCTAGAAGGGCCTCTAATTTTGCCGTTAACAAGGGTTACATAAACGTTGTCGTAGCGAGATAGGGAAAAAACTGCGAAATGTCATGCAATTGTCGTCGACGGCAATGTCGTCTACCACGTTTTGGCCAACTGGGATAGTTTTTACATTTAAAATATAAAGTTTTACGTTGATATTTTATTGTTGACCTTTAATAGTTTTATTCTGTGGTATAAATAGTTTGGCTGTAGGTCGTATATTTTCCCTTTATCAATAAAAAACTCAAATTTTTAAGTTTTTGTTTAAAAGAAAAATATGTATTTTTATTTTATATTCCGATATTTCGATCTACTTCGCAGATCATCATCAGGGATCTAACAAAAATTAAAAACAAAAATATAACAACAATTATTTAAGAAACAATATTCACTGAGAAATGTTAAACAAAAATTTTTTTAACAAAAATGACAAAAAAAAGAAACGATATTTATTTTTTACAATTATATTTTTTAAAATTTATTTATTTAACTTAATAACTTCTTTCCGTACTAAAGCTTTTTGACAACTAAGCTTTTCTTGCTCTTCTGTGTTTGTTGATTGTATATCTGTATATTTGCGCGCATTTCTCTGTGTCGCTCTTGTAATTCAGTCTCTTATTTTGCGGTACATCGATTATGTGCAGCATCTCTAGCATATATCTCTTTGAATAATTTTTCTCTTCCTCGAGTACTCTTACTTCTTTCAAGTTTGGTATGTGTCCAGTTTTAGCACTATGGGCTGCTAGTGCCGTTTTTTGTTCAATAGGTTTGTTAAGTGCTTTATAATCAGTTTTATGTGATGATATTCTCGTCTTAAGTTTGGTTTTTGTTGTCCCCACATATACCTTGTCGCATATGTTGGACCCGTCTCCACTGCAACTAATCTCGTATACCAGATTTGATTTGTCTTCATTTTTGATCTTTGTTTTAGTGTTAGTAAATAGTCTATGGACGGAGTTTTTGGTTTTAAAAGCTATTTTAAATCTTTCCTTATCATAAATATTTGAATTTGTCAGTCGTTCAGATAGGCCAGGTATATAAGTCATAGATTTGTATATTGTTGGTGACTTATTTTCGGTTAGTGTTGATTTTGTTTTTAAGTTGACTTGCTTAAATAAATCGTTAATGGTCCTGTCAGGAAAGTCGTTTCGCCTCAGAATGTTTTTAATTTTCGTTATATTCTTATTATGAAAGATTTCGTCACTTATACCTAGAACTCTCCTTATGAAATTTGTCGCGGTGTTAATAATCATACTTCTCGGGTGTTTGGAATAAAAATTTATAATTCTCCCTGATGAAGTTGGTTTTTGGTACCAGTCTACTTTAATAACGCCACCTTGCCTAATAATAATAGAGTCCAAATACGGCAATTTCATGTCTTCTTCTTTTTCAATCGTAAATTGAATTTGTCGATTAAAGGAGTTCAAAATTTCTAGTGTATTTTCAACTTTGTCAACTTTAATGATGGCGAACAAGTCATCTACATATTTTGTTAATATTTTTGGTTTCGTCTTCATCTTTTCAAGGGAAACATCTAAAAGCTCCTCCATTACTATGTCTGCTATAACCGGTGAAGCAGGTGATCCCATTGGCATTCCTTTACGTTGTTCATATATTTTGTCCTGATATTTAAAATATCTTACGTCTTTTATACAAAAGTTTACTATATCCATGAATAGTTTTTTGGGGATAGATGTGAATTTTTCAAGGGTGTCCCATTTGTTCTCTATAGTTCGTATGGCAAGATTAACCGGTATGCTAGGGAAGAGCGATACTACATCAAATGATACTATAACTTCGTCCTGTTCAATTATGGTGTCGTTCAGTCTAGATTTAAAGTCAATAGAGTCCTTGACATTGTATTTGGACTCCCTTGTTAGGTTTTTTAATATGTTTACTACATATTTACAGAGTTCAAAACCCGGTGCATTGATAGAAGAGCAAATTGGTCGAAGGGGAACTCCCTCTTTATGAGTTTTAGGCAATCCATAAATGCGTGGTGATGTGGAAGTCTTAGAAATTAATTTATTCTTTTCAATCCCAGAAATTATACCTAGGGTAAATAGTTTTTCAATAAATAAATTGTTTTTTGTCTGTAACCCGGAGGTAGGGTCCCTTTTCAGTCTTTGGTATGTGCATATATCTTTAAGAATATTCATCATTTTGCACTCATATTCCTCCTTTCTCATTGCTACCGTTTTATTTCCCTTGTCCGAATTTAAAATATATATGTCTTTATTTTGATTTAAAAATTGTTGTGTTTGTCCCACTGTGTCAAGTACTAGTTTGTCTCTTTGACTTACTTTAGTGGTGCTTAAATGATTTTCTATAAGCTGAGTAAATTGATTTCGCGCTATTTCTTGCTGCTCTTTGTCATCTATTGTTTGTATAATGTCCTCACCATCGCAAATGCATTTAAAGAGAGGAAAGTTATTTTTAGTGGTAGGTAATGTGTGCTTTGGTCCCAGTGAGAGTAACCAACTTACATTCGTTGGTATTTCTTTATCTGTTGTATTTATGAACCAATCGTTGTTAAAGTTTATTTTGTTTATCTTATTATATTTCTCTTTTAGTCTCTGTAGTTTGTCTATATGTTTAGTTTTGTTTTTAAAATTCAAGCTTTCGTTTATTATTTGTTCACTCTGCATGAGTAACATAAAATCATTATCGTCCATTTGTCTTGTTAACTTTTCTTTTAATCCCAATAAATGATCTCTGTTTATTTTGATTTGTTGGTGTTTATGTTGTATTAGTAAATTAAGAATTTTTATGTGAAAATGGTAAATATTTCTGTCCAAATCTTTCTCTATGTTTTTTGTGATAAAGTTGTTGATTTTGAAAAACTTTTGGACCATTTTTGTTGAGTTAACGATAAAATTTGGTATAATGCCTAGGTTCTTGCATTTTATTAAAAAAGTTACTGAGGTTTTTAATTTATAAATTGCTTGATTATGCTTTTTATATTTACCGATGAAAATGTTTGTTTCTTTGTTATATTTAGTTTTAATATTTTTGTATAGCGCCATAATGGTCGTTTTTGTTGTTAGGTTGTGTGTTTGCGGTGTGCCTTCCGTGTTTTATGTTGATATTTTATTGTTGACCTTTAATAGTTTTATTCTGTGGTATAAATAGTTTGGCTGTAGGTCGTATATTTTCCCTTTATCAATAAAAAACTCAAATTTTTAAGTTTTTGTTTAAAAGAAAAATATGTATTTTTATTTTATATTCCGATATTTCGATCTACTTCGCAGATCATCATCAGGGATCTAACAAAAATTAAAAACAAAAATATAACAACAATTATTTAAGAAACAATATTCACTGAGAAATGTTAAACAAAAATTTTTTTAACAAAAATGACAAAAAAAAGAAACGATATTTATTTTTTACAATTATATTTTTTAAAATTTAGAAATTTTGAACTCCTTTAATCGACAAATTCAATTTACGATTGAAAAAGAAGAAGACATGAAATTGCCGTATTTGGACTCTATTATTATTAGGCAAGGTGGCGTTATTAAAGTAGACTGGTACCAAAAACCAACTTCATCAGGGAGAATTATAAATTTTTATTCCAAACACCCGAGAAGTATGATTATTAACACCGCGACAAATTTCATAAGGAGAGTTCTAGGTATAAGTGACGAAATCTTTCATAATAAGAATATAACGAAAATTAAAAACATTCTGAGGCGAAACGACTTTCCTGACAGGACCATTAACGATTTATTTAAGCAAGTCAACTTAAAAACAAAATCAACACTAACCGAAAATAAGTCACCAACAATATACAAATCTATGACTTATATACCTGGCCTATCTGAACGACTGACAAATTCAAATATTTATGATAAGGAAAGATTTAAAATAGCTTTTAAAACCAAAAACTCCGTCCATAGACTATTTACTAACACTAAAACAAAGATCAAAAATGAAGACAAATCAAATCTGGTATACGAGATTAGTTGCAGTGGAGACGGGTCCAACATATGCGACAAGGTATATGTGGGGACAACAAAAACCAAACTTAAGACGAGAATATCATCACATAAAACTGATTATAAAGCACTTAACAAACCTATTGAACAAAAAACGGCACTAGCAGCCCATAGTGCTAAAACTGGACACATACCAAACTTGAAAGAAGTAAGAGTACTCGAGGAAGAGAAAAATTATTCAAAGAGATATATGCTAGAGATGCTGCACATAATCGATCAAGGCATATTCATATAAGGTGGTCTTATTAAAAAAATTAAGAGAGTCGTTCTCTTACTCTTTATTTTTTTTATATGAATTTTGACACCAAAATTGAAAAATTTTTCGAGTTAAGTGTCAAACTCCATGTAAAAAAAATTAAGAGTAAGAGAACGACTCTCTTAATTTTTTTATTGCGGCTACCTTGTATCGATATGCCTTGTAATCGATGTACCGCAAAATAAGAGACTGAATTACAAGAGCGACACAGAGAAATGCGCGCAAATATACAGATATACAATCAACAAACACAGAAGAGCAAGAAAAGCTTAGTTGTCAAAAAGCTTTAGTACGGAAAGAAGTTATTAAGTTAAATAAATAAATTTTAAAAAATATAATTGTAAAAAATAAATATCGTTTCTTTTTTTTTGTCATTTTTGTTAAAAAAATTTTTGTTTAACATTTCTCAGTGAATATTGTTTCTTAAATAATTGTTGTTATATTTTTGTTTTTCATTTTTGTTAGATCCCTGATGATGATCTGCGAAGTAGATCGAAATATCGGAATATAAAATAAAAATACATATTTTTCTTTTAAACAAAAACTTAAAAATTTGAGTTTTTTATTGATAAAGGGAAAATATACGACCTACAGCCAAACTATTTATACCACAGAATAAAGTTTTACTTCACTTCGTGAGACACACATTTTAAACGTGACCATTCATTCGTACATATTTATGACACAGAAGTACTATGGATCTAAATCTAAGTCATGATTTTGTGGCATGTGGCAAACATTTGTTAATCTAGGAGAGAGGGTTTGCAAGGAACATAAACCAAAAGGAAGAAAAAAAATACAAGTATGTGAGTATGTAAGTACATAGTGATGACAATTCATTTAATATTTGTTTGATATTGTTTGCGTGTGTATGCATGTGGTGTTTTGCCATTATTATTATAATCCAAAAGAGTTGTTCAAATTGTTGTCCAACAAATCCAAAGTACATAATAGCAAATTTTAAAAGAAAAGGCATGTAAATGTATGAAAGCTGGAATCTATAAAAGTCATATTTTGAAGATACAATAAGGAAATTTCTGTTGTTGTCATTTAAAAAAGAACGCCTAAGACCAAGTTACTTAATACTTTCTTTTTGTCTTAACAAGATGCAGAGAAAGAAATAAAAATCCTTTCCCCTGTCTTTAAAAATATTTATCTTTTTTTTATTCTTCTTCAATTTGGTTTAATTTTTCTTTGAAGGGCCCAACATACACATGACCCCAGAGTTCTCCGCAGATATAAAAGTGGTACTGACGGTTTTAAATAGTTTTTATAAAAGCGAAAATAAAATTTCTTGGCAAAAATTTCATAATTTGCATGGGTCCACATAAACCAAACTTTCAAATGTTGCCCGCGGCTCCAGTTCAAATGGTACATTTGTAAGGTCCAAGTTAGCACCCCTTTTTCGAGCATTTCGGCCCGTATTCCATAAATAACACGTGTTATGTTACAGTCTAAGCCTTTAATCGTGTTTGGCTTGTCCACATAGACCAACAACTTTACATAACCCCACAAGAAATAGTCAAGAGGTACCATATCACATGATCTTGGCGGCCAACTCACAGGGGCATTTCGAGAGATAAACTGCTCACCGAATTCATCCTTCAATATGTCCATTAATGCACAAGCTGTGCGGCATGTGGCACCGCCTTGTTGAAACCATATATTAACCAGGTCCAACTCAGCCAATTGGGGCAAAAAAAAAATCGCGTATCATGGCTCGATATCGTTCGCCGTTGACGGTAACGTTTCTTCCACGGTCGTCTTTGAAGAAAAATGGACTGATGATGCCACCAGCTCATAAACCAAACTGTCGTTTTTTCGGGATGCTTTGGTCACTCTTGTACGGCATGTGGCTGTTCTCCACTCCAGATGCAACAGTTTTGTTTGTTTACGTATCCATTTAGTCAGAAATGAGCCCCATCGCTGAACAAAATTTTGCGATAAAATAGTGGACCTTCAACGAGCTGTTGTTAGGCCCATTCACCAAAAATTAAACGTTTTGGTAGGTCATTAGACTTTAACTCTTGGACGAGTTAGATTTTATAGGCTTCCAAATGCAAATCGACATGTCAAATGTTTCACGTGGTTGAATATCACATGCTCAATACCTGAGAACGGCGACCAACTGACATTTCACTATTCTCATTAGCACTGGTCGCTACGGCTGCAATATTTTCTTCTGGGCACGCACTCTATGAACTCGTTTCCCATAAGTGATGGTGTTAAGTTGATAGTACTTACTGGGAGCTAGAGCACCTTAACACGGCTGATAAGCCGAGGGTGGAAGATTCATGTTGGAAATACCATTTTTTGACAAACCAAACACAGGAATTGCGGCTAACACTCGCATGGAATTTCTAATATTAAGAAGTTAAGTATTTTAAAAAGATTAACAATAGTCGCCCCGTTCTAATTTCTTTTTTCGAACCATCCCCTTTTACTCATAAAGGAACTTTAGATTACATACAAAGTGGGCCAGAGAAGGTCATCCAATGTTGTCTGCGATGTGTTTGGCGGGTGACAAGCAACACAATGCACGGAATAGACTTTATACGGGAAGATGCCCAAGTCTTTGACCAAAATTCGGCTCGATGTTTCTGGCGACAGCTCGATATCCTTGTCAGCAGCTGCAATATTTTCGCCAGAACGGGCGATATGGGGCCGGACACTTTTGGCAGGGTCACGTGTGGTCCCATAAATTTCAAGGTTTGTGGCAAAACGGCACAGTGTTTGCGCAGTCGGTGCCGAACGACCGGCGAATGGCGACGGAATTCGCGATGCGCCAGCACCTTAAATGAATTGTTACTCAAAAAAATAGACTCGATTATTCCGCCATATTTGAGAGTGTATCGCTTGTTTACTTGTATTTGACATCTGTTTAGTTTACAAATGGCCAAATAGATTTGACATTGGCCGTCATTTGCAAAAATAAGAGCATCTTCCAATAGGGTGCTTTCTTTTTGCCCACCTTATATAAATAGGACAATATCTGACAGACTATTCGGTCTGCTGGCCCCAAAGTGGAGCATATGTACACTATTCAATGCCAGCCAAAGCACAAGAGATGTGTATCTACTCAGACTCTGCCACCATCCTGACAGTTTTTACAGAAATTTTTCAAAAGCAGTTTTAGCATACATGGTATCACTTAGCCTTCACTTTGCCAGATCGGGAAGACACTTAGAACGTTTAGGACTGAGTTCCAACTAGGCTTTCCTAGTGGTTTCCGATTCTGTCAGAATATATATCCACTTGGGGTCTAAAGAAAAACTGAAGAATTTCGCAGAAACCTGAATTTCAAAACTGTTTTCTATCCGATTTCGCACCATCCTTTGCCAGCTTATTAGCAACACAATTCCCCGCATTTGTAACGCGTCTCCGCGTCTATTTGGGCACGCACTCTATGAACGAGTAAGTGGCTTAATGTCCATCAAAGTAAATTTGAAGCGAAATTTGGTGATAATAGCACGAATTGTAGATTCACTAAGTCGATTATGACCTCCATAAAAAGTTCGTAATCAACGATATACATTTCTCACAGAGCACGAACTTTGATAAATTTCAACGATTTGCAGTCGTTGCTCGTTTGTGAATTTCTCCATGATGAAATGGCAGAGTATACTGAACACTTTTCACTTTCACAGATGTAGTTTGGACACATTTACCAATCAGTACTGCCAGCCAGAAAAACTTAGTTCATAAAAAAATCACCCATTACATTCTAGACAATTTTAGTATTGACACCAAATTGTATGTAAAACCTTAAATTAAACTTTGAGTGTAATCCCTCTTGGGATAAAACCCTGATTATGCGCGAGGCCTGGCTAAATTCGCATATTAAACTTTATTTTAGGGTGTAAGGTGGCCAGATTTTTAATCACTATGACTTTCTTACTTCATTTTAAAAAAATTTTAATCCCTTCAACATATTATATTCCATTTCATTATTGACTTAATTCTTTTAATTTCCTGCTTTCATCTTGTCCACAATAGTTTTGTAATTTAAACTTGTTTTTAGTTTCGTACTTATGTATATACGTTTGTATGTGTTGATAGAATATTGAAACACGTTCAGTGGTAAATTTTTTATGTTCTTTTATGAAAAATGAAAATTTAAATATTCATATTGTAATATGTAGGGTTGGTTTACTTGCATTTTCCCCTTAAAATGACATTGAATTAAATTGAAAACTTTTAAAGAACATACATTCATATGATAAATCAAAGTGAAAAAAAAATGTTTAAAATAGAATTATTTCCTCAATTTCTTAAGCAGATTTTGTTTTACAATTAATACTGTTGACTTTACTCTTGGCCATAAGAAAAGCTCTTATTTATTCTTAGTTTTGGCTATAAAATCTTAATTACATTTCAAGGCCAAAAGGGATTAAGTTATTGTTGGCAGAAATGAATTGCAAAATCAAATCGAAATTCTTTAGAAACTGTAATAAAATTGGTAATAAAGTTCGAGGCAAATATTAAATACTAAGGACGACTAAATTTGTAAGAAATATTGTTTACAAGCTGGTTATTAAATAGGGAGAAAGCTAAAGGGAATCAAGCACGCAATTTGTTGCCCTACAGAACTACTATTTCGAAGAAGATAAATATTCCTTATTATTCTAGTAAATTTTAAGATAAAATTTTAAAAGTTTTATGCTGAAACTCAAAAATATTCTCAATTTCAATTCCTCTCTTTTTAAAGACAAACAATGGGTACCCCGGAAGATCAGTGGTAAGTGCACGAGTCTACCAGTCTGGGGGTCTAGGTTCGACTCCTTCCAGAAACCTTGGTAAGTCTGCTTTATTTTTCTGTTCTTTCTTTCTTACCCTTCTCTAAATTTCTTCTTTCCTTCCATCTCAACCTATTCTATTTGCCTCTCCAGGTAAAACAAAGGGATCGAAATAAGCGGACCCAAGTAAGCTGTATCCTTTTCTTCAACGGCTGCCTGTTTTACTTTACCTAACCTTACCTAACCTAACCTAAGACAAAGATTTAATTTAATTGCTTGCCCATCGCTAGTCGCTCTACTACAAACTATTTATTAATTATACCCTACACATTAGTGATAAGGGTATATTTAAGTGTGTCATTCCATTTGTAATTTTTTAAACATCTATATGTGACTCCGTAATTGGTATCAAACTTTTAGAAATATTTGCAAAAAAAATGCTCTTGAATTTCAAAAAAATCGATTTATAACTGACAGAGATATTAACGAGCAACCACGACTACCTTTGTTTATTTCTCACAAATTTATACATAAAAACTTCTACAACTGTCCCGAAATTACACCTACACGGGTAGAATGTAACACTTACGCCCATTAACTTTTCTTCACAAACATTTTTGGGGAACATCCTTACACCCCACCTCCGTCCCCTAACAGGGTTGTCACAAAAAATTTAATTTTTGATATTTTTTTTAGTCTCTCTAACTGCTTCCAGGGTGCTCCTACAAAGATCAAATGTAGGGCCGACCCCTATTAATTTTTCCTCCAAAACAATTTTGTTATCACACTTACCCTCTAACTTCAGCCCCTAATGGGGTTGCCATACTAATAGGGTAAAAACCCCTACAACTTTCCTGGAGTCGCCCTAAAAGAAATATAATGTAACACAGACCCCCATCAGTTTTACCTCCAAAACATATTCCAAAAACGTACTTACTACCTATTCTCATCACTTAAGGGGGTCGCCATACGAAATTTACAAAAATGATGTAAAAACGCCCATAATTTTCCCAGAATCGGCCTTAGAGAAAAAAGTGTACGACCGACTCCCATTAGTTTCCCCTCCCAAATATTTTTCTAGAACATACTTACTTACCCTATCTCCATCGGACAAGGGGAATCCCATAAAAAATTTTGAATATTGTAATAAGTCCTCCCCTACAGCTCCCAGTGTGCCTCACTCACTCCAACCAATTTTTCCTTGCAAACATTTCCCTAAAACATACTTACCCTCTCTTCCCACCATCAAAAGGGGTTGCCATACAAAATTAAAAAAAATTAGGTAAAAACCCCTACACGCTGTGAAGGGTATATAAGATTCGGCACAGCCAAATAAAGCACTCTTGCCTGTTTTCATTTTACTTTACTTTAAAATTTAAAATATTTAAAACTCTGCTTATCTTAAAGAACTTACTAAGTTGCTTAGTCACTCCAAAAAACTTATTCATTACAATCGAGTTTTCATTTCGTAAATTTATAACTTGTTGTGTTTCCAAACTCTTAGCATGTGGCACTATACACATACTTCAATTACATTTTATTACACTTTTCTGTTTAGTTTTCAACACTTTTGGAAATGCTTCAAAAACTTTTTAGTTGAAATTGCAACAAAGCAAAACACAATACAAAATTAGAAAAAAAAGTTGCAACTGCTGAAATGGTTAATTTATTATCAGGCAATAAATAGTTTAACAAAATTAAAGTTTTTTTTTTTAACTTGTTGGAAAATGCAACTGAAGTGTTGTTTTTAATTAGGTATATAATTTGGAAATAAACTAAATTTTGTTCTCTGGTTCTTTAAACATGTCTAGTTTATGGCAAAATAATAAAAGACAAGAGGGAAAAGTAAAGATTGCCCATTTTTTGGCCAATGCTGCCATCTTTGTCTCCCCCACACACAGTTTAAAAGCAGCATTGTCTTAAATTTTCATCCTGGCTACAACTTATCTGAAATTAACGTTTTAAGTAACTAATGCAGTCAACAAAATTAAGGTATTTTGCCTATATAAACAAACCTTTATTTTCTATCTGTTTAACGGCTCTTAAGGTACCACACGAGACTGCTTACGAGTAGTTGCCCCAACCATATTTTCAACTGCATAGATCTTACCCACAGAAAGAGCTTTGCGAGTACCAAATCATTACACAGCAATACTCTGAGCTATGGAACATAGAAATTTGTTACAGAACATCTGACTGTATGTCACAAAAATGTAGATTACAATGTCCTTCGTTATTAATTTAAAAGACTTTTGCAAGGATTTTTGGCATGGCAGATGATATGGGTCACGATTAAATTTTTGACAACTTGCACGCCTACACGGGAAAGAAATTGCTGAAGACGGCATTTCATTCAATCGTCTGGAATCAAAGAAAACTGCTTACCATATCATTAAAGATAACTCCCATTCCCTCTGCTATGAAAATCACGTGTCCTGGTGCTTCTCACGGGACTTAAGGATAGAGCCGCTGCAATACTTGGGTGAGCAAATGATATATGGGTCACTCTCATCAAAGTTGTAGGGGCTTTTACTCAAATTGTTTGAAATTTTGTATGTTCTAGGAAAACCTTTGCAAGGAAAGATGAGATGGGGTCAGTCCTGCTTTGACCTATCCACGACCACCCAAGAAGCTCTAGGGGGGATCTATTACGATCTTCTTAACTTTGTGTGAAAGCCCCTTAAGCGATGGAGATAGGTAAGTATGTAAGCATGTTTCAGGAACATGTTTGGAAGGAGAAACTAATGGGGGTCGGTCGTACACTTTATTACTCTAATGGCGACTCCAGGGAAGTCGAAGTGGTTTTAACCTTAATTTTTTTCAACTTTGTATGGCAACCCTGTCAGGGCTTAAGATACGGGGTAAGTATGTTTCACAAAAATGTTTGGAAGGAAAAATTAATGGAAATCGGTCTTACAATGCACCCATGTAGGGGCAACTCCAAAGCAGTTGCAGAGGTTTTTTTGTACAAATTTTAGAGGAATAAACAGAGGTAAAGGTTAAACAATTATAATATTCCCTTAATTTCATGTTTTTTTTTACAAAATACTTAAATTTCACCGGAAGCACACACATGCATTAACTTACATGTATGTGGGGACCAGGGCAACAACGCTGCCATTCTAGATGACCACAGCCAAAGAGGACTGCTACTATCTCGACCAGAGTATAAAAATTATGATAATAATAATTAAATTACCACATAATGATAATTTTAACAAAATGAAATTAAATTATCGCATACAACATACAAGTGTATATTTAACGATGCCATAATTGTTGGAGCATATAAAGGCAAACAATAGCAGCAACAAAAAGTGGATAAAACTGGGTTACATGCCCAATGTCTGCCTGTTAATATAAAGATATGTATAAGTGTATGTACGTATGTACTAGAGGCCAGCTCAAGACGTAACTAAATAAGGCATCATCTTGACTTTTCAATTCATTTCATATACCTTACGTGTGCACACACAACAATAAGTACTGCGTTGTTTTGTTCGCCATCTCTTTTGTTTACTTAACTTAACTTAAATGAAAAAAATATTTACACTTAAGCACACTTAAATTAACAACAGCGGCACATCAATTCATCATTATCACACATTTCAATTTCAATTCATCTTGAAACTTTGTTGTTGACGGGATGTTCTTGGTGTGTTAGTTTTAAAAACGGGGGTTGATTTTCAATTTATGTATGTAATTTAATGTGTTTACGTATGAATTTTATATTGATTAGCCTGCTTGTATATATGTTTGTTTATGTATCTATTCAACATTGTGTGTAATACACACAGTTTTGTTGTTGTTGACCACACATCATGACGGTATATAAGTTGCGTCAACAACAGTGCATGACACCACTCTTTATTCTTAACTACACTACATTGCGCCACACAAACTGTGTCAGCTACTCTACATTTTAGTACTTAAACAGTTTAATCGCACAACAGCACAAGAATTAGAAAATCATCCGGGTTTTGAATTGGCTTGAAATAGGACTTGATGCAGGCCTCTAGTATGTACGTATTACTTGCCTCTGTAAGCTAAAACATAGATACGGGAAAATATAATTGAGTATGTTTTATTTTGTGGGTAGTGGCAAAAAAGGAATGCAATGCCAAAATTGTATTTACTATGTACTACAAAGCATTAATGGAACTACGCAGCATGCACAATTGGCAGACAACTGTACGATTTCGAAGAAAAGCATCTGCCAAGTTAGCAGAACTCTAAACGAATTCTGCCAGATTTTTGACTGCAAAAACATATGAAGTAGTTGATATGAAATCTGTAAGACAAATCGTAGGAAATTCGTAGCTGACGTGTCTAACAGAAAGCTAAGAAAGCTGTGATAAAGAGTATCTAAAACGAGTGTGAACACATACTAAGCGTTAGACGGCAGCGATTTATTTAATTGTAGTAAATATCGTAGAATTTGTGAATTAGAAACAGTTTAAAGTTATTTAAAATTACAAAACTTAATATTTAATTTTTATCTCGGTTTTGAGTTTATTTTTAAGACTCAATACCTCAGGTCAGGTTAGGTAGAACAACCGGCTGTAGAAGTGATACAAGAGTATGATGTTAACAGCTAATTTTGACCTTATCTTGGGCCCATTTGAGATATCTGGCAGAATGGATAATGTTATTAAGAAGGTCCAATAGTTAAAATTAGAAGTGAAGTCCTTTAAAAAGGTTAACAATAGTCGCCCCGTCCTAGATTCTATTTTTGAACCAACCCCTTTTACTTTTAAAGGAATTTAGACTACATACAAGGTGGGCCAAAAGAAGTCGTCCGATGTTGTCTGCGATGCATTTGGTGGTCGACAAGCAACAGCATGCACGGACTGGACTTTGTACGGGAACATACGCAGGTCTTGGACCAAAATTCGGCTTAGGGACGACCAGCTGATGGATAATTGCGAGGCACGGCGTCTGTTCGATGTTTCTGGTAACAGCTAGACATTCTTGTCAACAGCGGCAATATTCTCATCAGAACGGGTGCTCTGGGGTGGGCCACTTTTGGCAGCTTTACGTGTGCTCCCATACTCTTCAAGATTGGTGGCCAAACGGCGCAGTGTTTGCGCAGTCGGTGCCGGTTGACCGGAGAATCGGCGCCGGAATTTGCGCTGCGCCAACAGCACAGACGAATTGTTACTCAAAAAAATAGACACGATTATTTATCGTTATTTGAGAGTGTATAGCTTGTTCACTTGTATTCTACGTCTGTTTACAAATGGCCAAATAGGACAATACCTAACAGACTGTTCGGTCTGCTGGTCCCAAAGTGGAGCATATGTAAACTGTCCAATGTCAGCCAAAGCACAAAAGAGGTGTATCTACTCAGTCTCAGTCTGCATTCTGAGTTTTTACAGAAATTTTTCAAAAGCAGTTCAAGCGAACATGGTATCTTTTAGTCTCCATTTTTTCAGATTGGGAAGGCACTTAAAACGTTTGGGATTAAGTCCTAACCACGCTTCCCTAGTGGCTTCCTATCTAGATCCCAGCGATTCTGTCAGAATATATATCCACTTGGGGTCAGAAGAAAAACAGAAGAATTTCGCAGAAACCATCATCCGATTTCGCACCATCCTTTGCCAGCTTATTAGCAACACAATTGCTCACATTTGTAACACGTCTCCACGCTATTACTTGAGGGATAATGTCCGGCAATTGCAAACTCGTTGTAATATAAAAAGTATGCATCAATAATAGCCGCTTGGCTGTCTGTAAAGATCCTGATACTTCTGCCAAATAGGCGGTAGAATTGAAGATAGTTAAACCCTTTGAAAATCTCTGAAATTACACTACATTAATCCAGCCTGCAGATGATCCAAACTCCTGTTTTTGCAATGAATTAGCCTTCACCAACACTTGCTTTTCCCTTTGGACCAGCCCGATTATATCTCCAGATCAACATGTTCTGAGAAGGCAATTTCATGCGCTCCTCCCCCTGAAATAACGAAGGAGAGTTTCTAGGTTTTAGTGTGCATTATTCAACCGGATTAAAAACAAGTTCGATAGTCATAATAATACTTGCGTAACCACATCTGCTGTGTTGTGTCCTTCCACAGCTTGTAGTATTAACACGCACCATCTTCTTTGTCAAGAGATCCACCGGAACTCAGTTAAGTAGGGTCAACAACCATCTAATTTTAGTTAATTTCATACTATAACTAGAAGCGTCATATTGCGTTTGTCCTCTCAAAATTTAGCAGACGGGTTCATAGCCTTACACTAGCCTATAGCTCCATAGAAAAAAATCTGTTATGGTTTTGTCGAGCCTACTTGTGTTCGGAGTACTGAAGTCCAGGTTTCACCAATTGCACGTTTGCCAAAAGGCATCACATTCAGCACCTTTACCACTCTCACATCCATGTTTGGCATCCAAGACAGCTTACGGTCCACAAGGACTCCCAGATGCTTCTTCTTTATCCTTTCGTAAACAGTTTCGGCACCTTTTGAGTAACCTCAAAGCCTACTTTATCTTAGCGAAGATAGTATCCATATGGGCACCAGATATCATCACTGTCATATCATCCACTAGGCGACAGTTCTTTATACCATTAAATCTATATTCCTAAGCAACAGGACATATTCCATAAATCCCTGGGAAGGTGTCTTAAGAATTTTTTCTATATCAGACAGACATGAATTTATGTTAAAATGGAATGACAAAGTGATATCTGTCATTATCACTATTTGAAGAGTGTTAAAAGATCGGAATATAGTAATTTCCATTAAAGTTTACTAAACTGCTTTACCGCTGTTATTGCATTCAACTAACTTATATTTTCATATTTCCCAAACAAACGGAAAACTATGTTTTTATTTTTGTATGTATTTGTGTCAGTAAAAATAAAGAAAGAATTTTATGCTTTTACAATATTTAGGTTGCATGCAGCCAATGAAGTATGATATGAAGCAAAACTATATTTTTTAATTGTTGGTTTATTTGCCAACAACCAGTAAATCTTGCAATAAATCCATTGAGCACAAGTAAATTAAAAAAAAAAAAACTTAATAAAATTATGCATTTAATAGGAAAATCTAGTTTCATAGTTTCTATTAATAAAAAAAATTTGACAAGCTTTTTAACGTTTTCTAGAATATTAAAGAAAATTCTAAATACAATTAAACTTAAATAATTCTTAATTTAAATACCGTGTTGTATAGAGCAACTGAATAAGAACAAACACACACAAACCCAAGAATAAAAAAAAATTTCTATTTAAAGCTTAAAGTTTCCACCAACATTAAACAATATTTTAGGTTCAATGCCGTTCATGTAACATTCATTTTCAAAAAAAAGTTGAATGATCTTTTTTGCCTAAGACCAACAAGAACCCCCAAAGAAGGTTAACAACAACTGCTGTTATAGACAAGTGTTTAAATTGAATTTTTTTTATATAAAACGCTAAATTGTGGTGTTTTTTTTTTGAACTACATATTGCTTGTAGATGCAATTTAGATTGAGAAATCTCAGCAAAAAGAAGCCAAACTGCAAGTCAAGTAAAGATTTTTAATAGCTTTCTTGTTGATTTATTAAAAATCGAATTTAAATTTTAATTGTTGCAGTTTAAAACTTGACTTCTTAAAGAAAGATCAAAAAATATTAAAATTTAATCTAGATTTAAAATATTTTTTTAAGGATTTGTATGGCTGGGTTCTTATTATTTACGATATAGAAAAACTCAAAAATAATTTTTAAAATTTTTTTCATGTCATATTATTAAAGATTTTCTTGAAAACCTTTTCCTATTTTTTTATTAAATAAAGTCTTTTACGATATACTGCTGCAATTTTAATTTTGTTAACAGAACTTACACTTTATCTAACTTTTAACATTTTTCTAATAACTTTTACGTATATAAAAAATTTTTAAACAAAAATCGTTTTCATTTTTATAAAAAATTTTACGATATATGGGTTAATAATTTCTATATTTTTCTAAAAACCTTTTTAAGGTGTAGACAAGTTAAACGCAATTCTTTTAAATTTAAGCCAGTTTTAAATTAAAATTCGGGCTTATAATATTTTTACGAGAATATCGTAAAAATCCCTGTAAAAAAAGTTTACGGTATTGAGCATTCGAAAATGATTTTTTTCATACTCTTTAAAAAAAATCAAAACGGAATTTTTAATTCATTTATTTTTTTAAAATAAATTTACGATAATAACTCTTAAATAAATACGATGCACAGAAAATACGATATTTTCTATGCAATCGAAAAGTAAACAATTTATAAGGAGCACATAAAGGTATTAATTTCGAGATGTTGTTAAAGGTACCTTTACACGGTAATACAAAGTAATTAGATTTTGTAGAATCAAAATATTATGAAATTCTCTCCGTGTTTAAGAAAAGAGAATAAAAATCTGTTCTAACTATTTTTCAACATTACACGGATGAGGTTGGTAAAATCAAAATCGGTTGTTTCTTGCCACTTTCCTTTTGGGGTAACGCCATATGATTAAGGTTCAACAATATTAACAACAACAGCATGAAAAAAATCAGCTTTTATTTTGATTGTTTGTGTATTGTTTCATTAAGTGTAGCCACCTTCGTTAGATGCTGTAAGTGCTGCCAATCTTTCACACCTCTGATGTGATGAGAATACACAAGTTTCTAAAATGGTTTAGAAAATAAACATTTACCGAACACTTGTCAAATTTTGCATCCGTATTCTCTCCTACCCAATACATTATGCTTTTACATGATGAGATTTTGTATTATCCCACAACATTTTTTGACATATCGTAATATATGTATTACCGTGTAAAGGTACCTTTAGACGAAATGTACAAAAAATTTATACTATAAAATATTGATATTTTTATATATTTACGGTATTAGTTACGATATTTAAAATAGGGAAAAGTGTTACAAGATTTTCTTTAATAAAACTGTAATGATAACTAGAAGGAACTATCCACGGAAACGATTCACTTTTGTGTGAAACAAAAGTCACATTTATATATAAAAAAACAATTTAAGTAAAAAAATTAAAAATTATTTTTTCAGCAAAAACTTACTGTTTTTTAATAATATTTACGATATTAATATATTTAATATTTTTGTAATTAATTTCCCTTTAGCAAAATTTTTAAGAAATGTTCGTTATTTAACTCTCCTATATTTTTTAATCACAATTTTAACACTCTTGTATATGTTAAACATTTTTACGATATTACATAATAACATTTTTGATGTTGCTCAGAAACAAGTTTTACGATAATTGTTATATTTTCATAATAGGTTAAGGGTTTTTTCTTTGTGTACTAATGCCGTCATTATTTTTATGTATCTTCTTTGTATCAATAATAAAAATATTTCATTCTTTTCTATATATAATGTTTTTTACGTTATACCTTGAACAAAATTATGTTCATTCTATACTATAAAAAAGGGTTGAACGACCTCTTGCATGTAAAATTTTTTTTTATATTTTTACGTCTTTTCGGTTTTAAAAGGCTATTTACGATTTTTTCAGGAACAATATTTTTACGGTATAAGCTTTAAAGTTTTCTGTTTAAATTTCTTTTATTATATTTTACTTTAATAATTGTTTGTGGCATTAAAGGGTGCTTAGGGTGCTTACAAAAAATTTTTGTGCAAATTTTTTACGATATTAGGTTTTACAATTTAAGTTTTTTTTTACAAAAATTTCGTTGTTTTTTGTTTGTTTTTGATATTTTTAAATAAATTTTTTTTATTTTTGTTATTTTTTTACGATATTAACTTTTAGAAGTTTTTATAAATTTATTTTTGAAACATTATGACGGCAATATTTTATTTAGCTTTTTCAAAGACTTTTTTCCTCTTTTTACGATATAAGTATAAATATAGTGGTTGTATATGTGAATGTGAAAAACTTAAGGAAAAAAACATTATATTTCTTGACTTAAATTGCTTTTAGTTTTGTAAATGAAATGAATTTTTTTTTTTTGTTAATAAAGTTGATTTCGTTGTTTGATTCAACTTTAGTCAGCCACAAAATTTAACGCAATTTTATATCTCATATGACGTTTTTAAACATGTAAGTTTGGTTTTAAGTCAGTTTTTGTTTTTTTTCTGTTTCTTTTGTGCAACATGTTGAATGACTGGACTTTTGGTTAGTTTAAAGTTTCTTTTAATTTTTTTTTAATAATTATTTTAGTTTAAACTACAGGTTTAATTTCAGTTTTTTTTTGTGTTGAACATTTGAACGTTGTCTTACTGGATCTGATTGTAATACCTGAGTTTGAATTTAATTTGGTTTTTTGCTTTACTTAAACTAAATGAACATGCAGACAGGCCTATTGCAAATATTTTAGTCAATGCGCCTGATCAGTTGCGGTTTTTACTTTCAAGCGAACGGTTCTGGTGTTAAACACAAAAGACGAATTTGAAAATAGTGTTTGAAGGAAAATAAAAGTGTTGTGCAGATAAAGTAGGAAAAAGGCCATAAAAGTAAATTTTTTATAAAAAAGTATTTAAATTTAAATAAACCGAAAGCAAAGTTTGCCAAAAAAGCATAAAGGAAACAAGCAAGAATTTTTAATTAAATGATTTAATTTGCAAAGAAAAGTTGCATAAATTTCGTTGTCACAAAAAGCAAGTGTTATGTAAGAGCCAACTAACTAGTGTGTTTCATCAAGTTATCAAATTAGAAATTTAATAAAAAGTGTAAAAACCCAAAAAGAAAAATTATTGAATGCAATAATTAACAAAAATAAATTTTAAATTTTTTAAAAATTAAAAAATAACTTTTTGCAACTTTAAATGCAAATTTAAAGTTATCGGGATTTAAAAAAAAAAATTGTGTAAACTCCTACTTTAGCCTTAATCTTTAAGCTCTCGAATCCATTTTGTTTTATCCCAACTTAAGTTCAGATAAAAAAGTTATTACGGTTTTTCTAAATTTATTTTGAATTAATATTAATCATACGCCCTCCTTAACAACTATTAGAAACCTTAAGAAATATCTGTTTTTTTAAATCTATTTATAAAATTTTCCTGAAAACTGTCACTTTATATAACCAACTAACTTAATATTATTTGTAAATTATCTAAATGTTTTGTGGGGTGTTACTGGTACATTGCATAACAAAGGCTGTTTGTCTGCAAATACATGTTTTCTGTAGAAAAACACTTCCACCTAAAGACATATAAAAATCAAATGATGGCAGCAGGAAAAGCAACCACTTATAAAGTCGATAAAAAAATGTCATTGAAAGAAAAATATTAAAACGCGTTTTTAAACGGATGTAACAATAACCACAAAACAAAAAAAAACCAAACCAACGACAAATGTAATAAATTCATAAAAAATTAAATACAAACCGCAAAGTTAACACCTTTTTTTAAATAAATGCAAGTGGATAAAGAAAGTAAAACTGAATATAGATTGCTTTTCAGATGAAGATCTTAACACCTAATAGCGGGTCTTTAAAAAGTATTTCTTATGAGATAAATTTATTTTATCAAACTCAAGTAAATTACCTTCTTCTTTGACAAAAAAACACCAAAACTTTTAAACATTACTTTTGTTAATAATAGATTACTTGCTTACCTTAAAAAATCATACCGTCTGCCTTTTGAAGACATCACGATTCCTAGAAAATAAAAAACAAAAAACAAATTTAATAAAATGTTTCAACTCAACTACCAAAATTTTAGTTTCAATCAGTTAGAATTATTTATTCAGTTGTTCCCAATCATGTTCAACCTTCACTAACTCGTCTGACCCGATGAATTTTCTTAGAAGCTATTCAATTAAAAAAGCAACTCATACCTGATGTCGAGCTCATAATCTACAGTGTGCGAGATATATGGTTATTTATAACTTGATGAGCAAATAGAACCAGACCAATATTTGGTCATTTATAAATTCACAGAATTTTAAATTTAATTGCAGTTTTAAATGTTTTTTAATTTTTTTTTTATCCCTATTTTTCTTTTTCAAAACATTTAGTTTTGTTTACAAAATGTAGGAAATTAATAAAAGTGTGGCAATATTATTGAGATCATAGGAAGTATCGCTGTCAAAATAAATTATAGTCTAATAAAACAGAACAAGACCGCAACTTTAAGCAAAAACGACTCTCCAAGAAAACAGGCCCGTAATTTAAACGTCGGCTGCAACTTCATAAACTGTCATTTGACAAAACCTGCACCTACCTGCGATGCCAACAACTTTTTCAGTTTTTATTTACAAGTCTTCCTTTGAATAAAAATTTTGTACAGTGGGGATTGTAAATTATCATGCCTTTGTACTTTTTTTTAAATTAATTTTGCAACAAAATTATAATTTTCATTATAAAAAGTATAAAATTTGAAATTCAATTGCATTTTAAATGTTTTTTTTTTCATATTTTTCTTTTTCAAAACATGTGATTTTGTTTAGAAAATGTATGAAATTCAATAAAAAAAGTGGCAATATTGCTGAGAGCATTTCTTTTTTAAAGTGAGAGCATAGGGAAAATCACTGTCAGCCGCGTGATTTTACGTCAAATTGTATTAAAAAACGTCACGCCCAAGTTCTGTTTCATCATTTAGCTGTCGTCCGTTTATGAAATTGTCTGATAAGTTCAGCCTCAGTTTGGTTAACAAGCTTTGATGCCGTAGTTTGTCAACAGCTTTAAAAACATAAATAAAAAGTGCGTATATCCTTCTTTAATGACTTGAGCTAACATATAAAAATGTTTCATGGTACCTTTTTGTTGACTTAATTAAAATTTGCGATGCTAAACACACTTCAGTTTATCACGTAAAACCAGTTATATTTTGCGAATTCTCATTTCCATTGATCTGGAAATACTTATGTAACTTAAGTAATGTCTTTGTGACCTGCCAGATTAACAGAACTATTTTTTTTTATCATTAGTGCCCCAGTAGACCAGTGAGAAGGGTATCTCTTCGAACCATAATCGCTCGATTGATCGAAAACATTTTTAGTCGATTAATTACTCGTTTAAGAAAACTTCCGAATTTCGATTAAAACATAATTTTATCAATGTAAATCGATTAATGGACTACTTAAATATAGTTCTTGAAACAAATCATTACTTGTAATAAAAAGTGGCCAGTTAGTTGAATCAACACCAAAGTCAAATATTCATGGCGCTGGGGCAATGATCTGTATTAGGTGGGACTGAAAGGGTCCAATTAAATACCTTAATGCTGCGAAACTATTAGAGCGAAATTATACTGAACGAAACTTATTTTTTTGAAGCTAGAATTGGCCTAAAATGCCCAAAACTTGCGGCCAATTAGAAAGATATTGCTGGAAAATTTATTTAGATCTACTAGTTTTTTTGATATTTGCAGAACGCTTTCTCTGGGAAAAGTTTTGCTTCAGAACATGGCATTCAAAATTGATTTGATGCATTCTTGACCACAATAGATCAGAAGTTGTTTTAGGGCGGAATCCATATATCCGGTGGGCCATCTATCGGTTTTAATTAAAGCAGCTGTTTCTAATCTGACTAAATCTTTGACATCCTATTCTGCCACAAAAGTCATCATATTATCTCTACTAAACGAAGTAAATCGGTCTGCTCTGGAGCAATGCTGGGATTTATCGGAAATGTATTTTTAAAACAGAGACAATTAATTGGTCGGAAGTGAAACAAAAATGTCGTACAAAATCTGGTCGCAGAAAAGGAACAACAAAGCCCGATGTACCCTAAAGTCGTACGCTGAAGTCAACATGTTAGCGTATTTATACAGATCGTACACCCTTAAGTGAGCGTAAAAATGTATGAACATCATATCGTTGTCGTCCTCAAGAATTGAACATTAAGGCCGAATTTTGCCAAACGATCTCGATATGACGCCTTACAGAGTTTTATTGGCCCAAGATTTGAAGCCGCAATATCATCTGCTTCGTTTTTGCTTCGCTAGATGGACCAGGGATAAACTCCGTGATAATGCGGATTTTTCCAAAAATATTATGTTTTTGGATGAATCTCATTTTTATCCTGGTAGGTGGGTAGGTTAGTAAGCAAAATTGCCGTATCTGGGGCTAAGAAACGTCTTACAGAAGCCAATACACCAATAACGAATGTGGAGCGGAGGCTTCAGCAGAATGGTGCAACTTGTCACACATCTCATACCACAATCGATTTATTACGTACAACATTTGATGGCTGTGTAAGAAGACGAAAAGGTAATGTTAATTAGCGGCCAAGAAGCTGCGATTTGACGTCGTCGTACACAATTGAGCCTTAAAAGGCCAACATTCGTGATGCAGTTGCCGAGATACAACACAGTACACGCAAAAAAGTGCTCCAAATCGGTCTGATCAAATAAGATACTGTGAGGCCAGCAACATTTAGCATTAGCATTTTAAAACTTACATCAAACAAATTTGAAAAATTGTAGGAGCTGCATGAATATTTTCAGTTGTTTGAGTTTTTTGATTTATTTGAGTTTTCAGCCAAAATCAAAATTCCATAATCGGTTAACTATTTGCTCGAATAAAATCAAACCACGATTAAATGGACACTCTACTAGCGAGTAAGTGCGCAAGTCTACCAGGGCTTGCATCTAGCCAGATACTATGGTAGGTCTGCTTCATCCTATTTTTCCTACTTTATAATTCACCTCTAGGCTTCAGTTTCACTTCCGTTTTCGCTCTTTCTATCTTTCTATACAATTATCATAAAAGAATCGAATAATCAGATGCAAGAAAGCTAAATCCTTTCCTTTCAACGGCTAACCTAACCTAACCCGTATTAAAAAATAAGACAATTTTTTTTATATTTTTTTCACTCTATTCATAATAGGATTCTTTTAACAGTATATTGTTCTCTTAAGTATCTGGGTGTATTTCTCAACATATTTTTTATTTCCATTTCAAAGTTGTGTAATCGATATTTACTTTGCATTGGTTGCACTGTCCATAAAATCATTTGCTTCTATTGCAGGCGTTTTGATTGCTTTTGGACTTCAGTCATTTTATATTTAATTCAGCCAACATGTTACCAGTTTTTCTTTCGATTTATTATTATATTTGCTTTATTGCTTTCAATAGACTTTTTTCATATTGCAACATACCATTTTAATTGAACATTCATATAAAAGCCAAATCTCCAATAAAAGAAGGCTATAAGAGTCTAAAAAAAAGCTGGTTATTGTGTGTTAGTATTTGTTTTTGAATCAACTGCACTTAAATTGTTGCTTGAAAAACGGGAAACTACAAACGTTTACTTTATTTAGATTTTATTTTTGCCATTTTAGAGGGGATTTTGGTCAGTGTTTTATTTGTACAACAACTTGTTTTATTTGAAAGTGATATAAGGCAATGATTTCTTGCTTTGTGTTTGGCGAATTGGTTTTTTAAACATTTAGAAACTCTTGCAAATTTATTAAAAAATTATGGATTGGGTTAGTAATTTTTGGGGTATCCATTAAATTTTTTCAATATTTTTATTAAACACTGTCCAAAAAAATTATAATCTCGATTATGTGCAGCAAACCAACTTCAGTTGCATTGCCCCACGGCAACTCCAACTACTGAGTTGCCATATCGTTACCTATTTGTTAGATAAAATTGGCAGCTATTAGCCTTAAGTTGCCACCTAAAATACAGTTTCAACAACTGACAAATGAACTAAATTTGAGCTGCCAAAACAATGATAGATAATCACCAAAAACAATTAGCTTCGTGCCAGTACCAAAAATCTTATCTTTGCCAAATTTCATTAAAATTTCTTCAAAATTGGAACCTGCAGCGTGTTTATAAGAACACATGTACCCTTAACCAAACAGATGGACAGACGGACGGACAAACAGACGTGCTTAAATCGACTCATTAAGTGATTTTGAGTCAATCAGTATACTAAAAGGTAAATCTGAGATCATTATTTTTGGACGTTACAAACATCTGCAGAAGCTCATAACGCCCCTACCACGTATGTGCAATAGAGGGTCTTCGAAAATCTTTAACTGGTCGCCATAGAGAATAATTTTTGTGCCTTAAGTGTTGCTGTTCAATGTGCCTCCATAAAAAATTCCTTATGATGGTTTGTGCATTTTTTGAATTTTGTTTTTTATTGAGACGATCTATTTTTTATAGAAAAACTTTGTTTGATGGTATATACAGGGTTGTCTGACGGCAGATTTATATTTTTAAATTTAAATAAAAACGGTAAAAATGAAACAAAGTTTTACAAAGGGCATTTAACGATAGAATGGCAATGCGGATTTTATTATTTATGGAATATATCATTTTCATATTTTTATATCATATTTTCCTTTAAAACCACAATATTGTCATTACAAACCCTCTCTTAAAGGTAGGCCCACAAAAAATAGATTGAAGTTAGATCCGGCAACCTCCGTTGCCATGGGATGTCCCAAAAGTGGCTGATCAGTTTTTGGGGAAAATTTCCCGAAGCAAATTTATCGAAGCTCTGGCTGTGTAAGCATTCTTCCCATCTTGTTTAAACCACTTATGTGAAGAGTACAACGAGTGAGCTTGCAGGTTTGGCAAAAAGAATTCCTTAATCATGCGTCGATAATTTTTACTGCGAAAACTCGTCGCTAAGCCTCGAGAGTTTTTGAAAAAAAAAACAGTCCAATTGTCTCATGCGTGGATAAGGCACACCAAAGAGTTACCCTGGGGCAATGCAATGGTTTCTGATGTTTCAGTTGAGGGTTGCGGATTTTTGGAGACCAGTAACGGCAGTTTTGCTTGTTGACGTGGTCGTTTAAATGAAAATAAGCATCAACGCTCCAAAAAATGAAATGTCTGAATCAAAGTGACCTTCTTTCAATACTTAAATGATTTGAAATTTAAAAGAATGGATCTTTAGATCTTTTTTTAAAATTTCTTTGAATTCCAGTGAGGCTTCTGTGTTCCGTATTGAAAGTCGCGGACTTTAACGTAAACTGCTTTCAACAAGTTCAATGTTTTCGGGAGTCCTTGAAGATCGACTGGGCTCTGGGCATGGGACATTCATAACCGAAGCAGATGCGCGGAATCTCTGCACCCACCCATGAGCGAATTAAATTCACACTCGGTCCATATAGAAGAAAACCTTATTAACAGATTTTTTCATTTTTTGAAGTTGCTCTTAGGCCTTTATGGCCCCAATTTTTTGAGTGTTTCAAGCAACTGCGCAAGTGCATACTTTCTCTGCAACCAATTATTCGAATTTCCAATGACTTTTTACAAAATTTATAAAACTTTGCCTCTACAAAAATAATTTTTTTTTCTAGTTTTTGAGATTTTAAGAAATGTTGTATTTTGGAAAATTATTTTAAATGCAGATGTCAAAAAAAATTTTATGAGCCTCCTACTAAGTCCTTAAATCCCCAAAAGTCCTTTAGATTCCCCCGAAAGATCTGATTTCTGGAATAAAAATATTTCTTTCAAAAATGAAGACTGCATTTACATGATAAATTTTTCCCCAAAAACATTTTTTTTTAATTCTCAAAGTTTCCCCAGTTACAAAAATTAATAACATTCGATAAGTTTTTGATGTATTTGCCTTAACAAAAAATGATTTATTTTTGTAGCACAAAGACATCTTCTCATATCAAACAGGAAATTTTATTTTGTTTTTATTAAACATTAAAAATAAAATATATTTAAAGGTTTTAATAAATATTCTGTTTAAAATTTCAATATTCCCCACTTTTATTAATATATCGTATAAAACTATGCACATCCTTTTGTCTATCATTTCCAGATCCATTAAAAAGAAAAAACAAATGTTTACAAATTGCTACAAATTACATTTAGCAGCTCTGTGGCTGCCATATTATTGGCCTGGGGCATATAAAAGTCAATTATAAATATATGAAAATACAATTTATGAATTTTCTATTAAGCTAGCAACAACAATAACATTTTTAATAATATAATAGACAGAACTTTAAATATGCATGTACACATGCACATTGATTAATTACGATTATCCTTGCTCATATAGAATAAAGCATTAAAAATATTTTAGTTTATGTGGCATAAATTATGGCAAATTTTTAGGGGATTTAATATGACATTGTTGTAAATGAAAATAAATTAAATTGAAAAATTAATAATAAGCAGCCCAAACGGATTTAAATTGTTCAAATAATAATTACATTTTTTTTATTTAAATAATTACAAAACTGAAACTATGTTCTCTGAATAAGCATTGGAATATAATAAAATATTTTAGGACTACTTTAATAGCGACTTAAAGACCACGAACAAAATTTTGCTAATTTATTTAAAAAATTTTAAACTTCAAATTGTTGCCTTTTTTATTAAAATTTTTATTTTATTTCTAATATAATTTTACTAATTTATTAAACATAAAAGAAAAGAAGCGAAATTCATATTATTTTCCTCTCCAAAAACCTGGTTAAAGACCCACAAAGAAAACAAAGTCAAAGAAATTATAAACAAGTAAGAGCGCTTAAATATAGCAAATATAGACAAATCTTAGATACCCTTCACATTGGCCTTTCGAAACCCCGAAGTTTTTTTTATTTTTTTTATTAAATATTTCTAATTTTTAAATAGGGGTTGTGGTCATATTTTAACCCTCTTAGAGTGACAAGGGAAGTTAAAGTTGTTTTACCCTAATTTTTTGAATTTTGTATGGCAATCCCCTTAAGGGGTCGAAGATAGGGGGTAAGCAAGTTTTAGAAAAGTGTTTGTAAGGAAAAATTTGTTGGAGCCAGTCCTACATTTGACCTATCCACGGGCACCCAGAAAGTTTGGTAAATTTGTAATATTTCCCCTTTTATTACAGTTTTACCAAACTTTGTATAAAAGCCCCCTTTGGCGATGGCGACAAGGGGTAAGTATAGGGTAAGAATATTTTTATAAGGGGAAACTGATGGGGGCAGGTCGTATACTTTATTCTCTAAGGCCAACTCTGGTTATGGTTGTTTTTACAAAATTTTTGTCAATTTTGTATGTCAACCCCCTTAGGTGATGAAGATAAGAGGTAAGTATTTTTTAGGAATATGTTTGGAAGGGCAAACTAATGGGGGTCTGTGAGAAATTTTATTCCTCCAAGGGCGAATCCGGGAAAGTTGTAGGGGTTCCTATACTAATTTTTTTCTAACTTTTTATTAGTGGTGAAAGGGGTAAGTACGTTCTAGGAAAATGTTTGCAGGACAAAATGACTTGAAGCCGGTCTTGAATTTTACTTTTGTAGGAGCACCCTGGAAGCTGCGGGGGTGTTTTTGAAAAAAAATTTTAAATTAAACAAATGGGAGTCGGTCTGGCATTGCACTCGTGCAAAGGCAACTCCGGAACAGTTGAAGAAGCTTTTATGTACAAATTTTAGAAAAATAAACAGAGGTAGTCTTGGTTATCGGCTTATATCTCGCTAAGTTATCGGGCGATTTTGCTAGATTTTAATAGAGATTTATTTACCTGATAGTTTTATACCACTAACAGCTCTATGCGACATCGATGGCTTCAAAAAGTTTATTTCAACCATAACACGGACAGACGGGCAGATAGACAGATGGACAGACGGACATCACTAAATCGAATTCCATATCTATAAGGACCATGAAAATATACACTTTATGGGGTTGCAGACGGATATCAAAAACGTTACAAACGGAATGACAAACTTATATAAGCCCTTATCACTTATGTGAAGGGTATAAAAACGAGTTCAATCAAAATATAAAATAATAACAAAACTAAATAAATAATTTTAAAAATTTATTTTTGTACAATAGCTTAATGCAAAAAACGCGGCGTGAAAAGAAATTACAAAAGAAAGTAATTAAGTTTTAAGTGTAAAATGTATTACAACACATGTGTCTGTTTCTTATGGCATGTTTAGGGTGACCATTCGTACTGATTTAATTTTCATTTGGTGAACTGAATCAAAAATTGTGTACTGAAATGAATTAATTAAAAAAAAATTGCTGATGGTACTGACTTTTCAAATAAATTTGATGTTTTAAATAAATTTCTTCCAAAAATTCGTTAAACTAGAGCAAAACTAGATAATTAAGTACATTTTCAGCAACAGAAAGTTTATTGAAACCACTTTTGTTTTAAATCTAGATTTTAGTCGTAGTTCGGCTCCAAAAATCATGATAAATATTTTAAAAAAAACTATTTTCTAAATGACCTAGACTTATTTTTTCTTACAAGAATATCATGGACACACAGACGACGGAAAGATATACCTTAATCGACTGAGAAAGTAATATCAATTCCACCGCTATAATTAAAGGTGGTCCTTCGACTATAAAAACAAAACGCGTACTGATTTCTAGAGTTGGGTCAATCGGTTACTTTAGTTCGTTTTTGCCAACAACCTCGTTCGTTTTTTCCACGAACCACAATGTAATTTAAATAGGGTTTGGAGATTAAATGAACTAGGTTGTTGGCAAAAACGAACTAAAGTAACGAGTCGGGCACAACTCTACTGATTTCGATCCACAAATAAATGGTCTCCCTAGGCATGTTGTTTGTTAGACTTTTAGGCCTCACATTCCGTGCATGCGTTTTGTTGTGGCTACAGGCAATAAACAGCAAACATAATGCAACATGCAACAGCATTATCTTATATGCAGCATGTGGTTATTACGAGTGCAAAATATACAAAAATATTGTCAACTTAATGAAACAGGTTATTTTGGGTCAGGTTTTGTATTTATTTTTCGTTTTTCTTTTTCTGGTTATTTTTGTTGTAAATAAAGGGGAAATTAAAAGAAACACAACAATAAATCAAAAGAGTGAGTAAATGTGAATACAGTCAAATCCCGTTAATTCGTACCCCGATAAATCGTAATTCCCGATAATTCGTAATAAACTGTCGGTCCCTTGAAAAAATCTCGTTAATTCGCAAAATTTCCATACATTTTGGTCCCCTCGCTAATTCGTAATTTTTTTTGAAAATAAAATCTTCTTTACCTCTTATAAATCGTAATTGTTTGCTAACTACCACTTATAATTCGTAATAAAAACAACAGAAACATGAAAAGAATGATTTTTTGTTTACTGCTATTTTTTGCGTAGGTTTTTACTTTTGCTTGCGTGTGTGTTTATTTTCTTAAGATCAGCTTGTTACATCAGTGCTTTTTATGTTTTTTCATCGTTTTATTAAATAAATTGAAAAACCCTGTTAATTCGTATTTATTTTATTTTAATCCCGTTAAATCGAAATCCCGCTAAATCGAAAACCCCTATAATTC